>JABMIG010000433.1:27121-79050 GCA_013187285.1 Cyclotella cryptica
ACCAACAACAGCTGATGGATGATGGATGGTGGAGCGACGGACAGACGATCCGATCTTGTTGCGCGAAGGCTATCAATTGATAGTGACCTAAGCCGTTTTGCTGTAGTTGTTACTATGTAGTAAACGGGTAGATACATGTTGTTGAGAGATTTTATTTATGAGTTAAGTTGTCTGCTAGTAACAAGCAGCAATGAAGCAAACATGCTTCATTGCACAAAATGAAACTGTGTAGAATTCTACCTGACTTGGTATGAATCCACATGTGATAATTTTATAGAGAAACTCTCACACTGCAAGATTGTCAGTTGAGAAGGTCTCACACTGCAGTCTTGTCAGTTGAGCAGTTGAACTCGCTCAACTGCTTCACTTGAATTATTGTCTCTCAAAACATACCTGATCAGTATGTACTTGAAATATATTGTTTCTGAGAAACGAATATATTATGACTTTCACACTTCCTTTGTCCAATGCAAAGTGAAGAGGACCCTTAGATGTTCCAGGTGGAACCTTGTTGGGTTTACTACTTAAGGTAGATAATTGGCCTATGTCAATTAGAGCACTTCTTGGAGATATTGGTTCCCATGTGAAATCAAGAATGACTAGAGGTGATTGGTGAGACAACACCAAAAGCTAGTAAAAGCGAGGTGAATTATGTCAATTTTCCAAAATTTTAACTCAATGAATAGTGACATAGCTAAAATTTTGTTTTCGTAGCTTTCTTTGATCCTTAGGAAAGAAGTATACTGATAAAATATTTTTTTAATATTGTAAATATTCACTGAGTTAAAATTTCGGTAAGTCTACACAGAGTGTTGTAGGTATCGTGATGTGTAATTTTTCATTTTTGACAATACCCAGAATCTCCATCTACACATCATCACGATGTTGACAAGGAACTGAAAAAGTGAAAGAACACCATTGTGGTCTGAACTTAGAATCATCATCACACCACCACTGCCAGAGAGATAGCAATTGATCATCAAACTTGCCTTTTGCATGAGTGTCCTCTATTATTGTTTTTTCCTACTCATTTACACCATCTAAGACATTGTCACACGTGCTGTAACATCTTTTCAACAGGTTTTTATTTGGTGGCCCTGGATCTATTTACTCACTCTCAACAGCAAAGATATGCAAGGTAAGATAAAGAGGAGCTTGTTTAGCCCAATGAGTTGTTTATCACTTTCAGCCATTGAGCATTGATGGTTCAGGCCAAGTTCCATCACCAGAAGATGAACTATTTTCAGTGAATCAAAACTTTACTGTGTAGAGGTTTTTCAGACTGTTGCTATTCTACAGTATATCCTGGTTTGCAAGAGCCCACAGATTATGAGATATATTTCCCAGACTTTCATGACATTTGTGTTTTCACCCATTAAATAAATCCAGGATATTCAAACCATCATAAATTGATTCTCTTGTCAACAACAACACACCAATATGCATAGGTCCTCATAACTCCGGTTGGTTGTGGAGTAATGCCAATTCATCAGAAAACACACCGCCAGTTTAAGTTGAATTATGTTGCATTACATTTGGTGTTGGTAGAAAGCGTACCATGCTCTACAAACCACCAAAAAATCACGACACAATTCTTGCAGACCATGATAATTTCTGATGTCTGACACATCTCGGCCTCCCACACCAAGATGGCAGCAGTCATCATCAATCTTTGAACCCTGATATCACCATGACATCCCCTCCTACAATACAACATCTTGGTTTAGTACGGAAAGGGGAATTAGTCGAGAATTTTAAATTCTCCTGCACCGTGATTTTTACAAAAATCCAGCACATCTTCGCAAACAGCAGGATGGGGATTTCATGAAGGTAAGCACCATTTAGTCCCAATTTGTTATCTACTCATTCGGCATCATTGACTTTTTTGTTATGGTAACTCTTCACTATTCAAATTGTTCTGAGGGTGGCTGTTCATCCTGAGGTGCGCTGGGGATTTCTGTATGAAAATCTGTGATGACAGAGAGACTTACCTCTTGTGAGTCCTTGTTCTCCTCCATTCTCTCCAACTCACCCTCCCACTCACTTCTCTCCTTGTTTGATCTCCCAGCAATAAAATGTATATATTGTTTGTAACATAAAAAAATAGCAAGACACAACAATCAACAAAATTGGACGGGGGCAACATCCTGTCAACCGTGGCTCGGTTTCGTCATACTTGTTATCAGCGCAGTGGAGATATGAAGCATTTGGTTATTTGTTGAATTCAATTTCAATAGTTTGTTTTAGATAAGAAGTCTATTGATTGTGGTATAACCGGTTTTTAATGATTTAATTATTACTGTTACACAAGAATTCATTTTTTGTATTGGTTTCTTAGTTTGATTTATCTTCCATGAAACTTTGCAATGTCTGTCAAGTAGAGGCCAGTCATTTTGTGAATGAAGAATAGCAAGCAGTCTCATTGCTAGACTTCAATTTGGATTATTGTTGTGCTTAGTTTCACATGTCCTGGACATGTCCTTGGACGTGTCCTATGTCCTTAATTTCTCCAGGACGCGGGTTTTTTGTGGACACGAGGACATATGTCATTGTTGACTCCCATGTCTGCCCCGTGTCCTCAGAAGTTTTGACTCACATAAATTACATAACAGTATCAAGGCACATGTCAAGGTATCTTAAGTATTTTTCTACTGCAATCCTTATGGATTGCACTTAAATGAATGTAATGCACATGCAACAACCAACACTCTTGATAATTCACCTGAAAGTATCAAAAAGGACCCTATAAATGAAGTAAACACTCCATGTCCTCTCACATCCTGTCATGTCCTCTGTGTCTAAGATTGAATGTCCTGTGTCCTTCTTTGAAAACACTAAAAACACGAGATGACCAGGACATGTCCTGGACGTGTCCAGGACGTGTCCTGCATGGTGTCTTTCTCAACAATTTTTGGACGTGGACGCAGCAGACATGTGAAACTAAGTTGTTGTGTGAGGGACACCATAGTTTATTCCTCCTCACCTGCTCCACAGGTCTACTTGGTCATCAGCTTGTCTATCCCATCTGGTCCCCATACGTCTCAATTATGAAGTACAGCCATTGAAAGTTGTTTGTTATTTGCTTGGTGGATGAGTAAACCAAGTGGCAGACTTCTTGTTGAAGGGTGCAGTCTTCAGCATCCTCATCTGTGATTTTACCACTCTGATGGCTGCCAGGATGCAAAGAGCCAGTTGGTCCTGCTTTACTTGGACACCCTGCATCATGAGGCCTTCAACTCAGCCTCAGTCCTAGCCATCTTGGGCATAAATTGGCATTGGTGTTCACAATTATTATTATTATTCATGGGCCCGATGAAGATATTGCTCATGTAACACAGTTGCTTGAAGCAGTTGTTGCATTTTTTGTGGCCAGCTGACTTCTTGTGCATTTGTGGCAAGGAACTAGACCCATCATATCATACATCAAAATGATCCTCACGATTTGAAGAATTGTAGTATTTTCTGCAAAAGGAGTCTACAAACGCCATGTAAAAAGTTAAGATCAGTCGCAGAAAAATGTGGGAATTGTTATTTTTTGTTACAAAACAGGTTGTGACATAATTCAACTTAAACTGGTACCCATTACTTCACACACACAACACACATGGGGAATTGTAGGAGGTCTGATAACATGGGGCTGTAGAATGCAGGACATCAGGTGGGACACTTTTCCTGCCAAAAAGTGTAACAAGAAAATAATATAGTCATCTCCCCTAACCCCACTGTGCAGTATACCCTAACAATTTGGACTGTGTGATGGGCCCTAAAAATTTGGACTGGACATCAGGCCCTGTGAATTCAGCATGTGCTGCAAAATGAGGAGCCTGGAACCAAACTGTGTAACCTCATCCGAATCAAACACCCAGATACACAGCATCTGTTGCATCGAAACTGTCTGGTTTTCTTAGCTATTTATTATGTATGTTTATGGCTGACTTTGTTTTGGCGGGAAAAGTGTCCAGTGTTTGTTCCGCCTTCTAAAGCCCCATGTCATTAGACCTCCTGGGGGATCAGAGGTGCATCCAGACAAAATGGAAAGGAAATTGGTGTGACATACTGTACTAACTCGTACGTTGATAAATAGGTTGGATACTTATATTTTTCCCACGTTAGCATCTCTAACTTCACACAGACTATAAGATAAGTTTAGAAGTGTATCCTCATCCTTTTCGTACGATGCAAAAATTGCACCATAAATAGCTTTCTCCATCTTAATCCTCATAGTGCAATTATTGCACCATAAGGAAGACGATTCCTATGTGACTCGAGTAGAAATGAAAAAACTCATGTGTCCCCAAAAGTCAATGGAGGCTTGGCATCAATATTTGGATGGAAGTTACATACACCATTTTTAAATGATAACACGTGAATGCTAGGCATATATAGTGCTAATGGTGCAATTATTGCACCATAAGAAAATGTGGAATTTGATAAAAGTGTATTGTGCAATTATTGCACCGCTGGGGGTGGGGATACCTCAGTTCCTTCTAACAGTGAACTATTTCACCATCAGAAAAATGATAATTACCTATTTTTCTAACCGTTAGAATAATGCCAATTCCTAATCCTTGAATGTCTGGTACAACTTTTTGAAAATATTAGATTTGCCTAGCTTTCACCTATAAAATTGACATGAATGAGGCTTGAGTATTTTTTGGTACTATTGATGAGAAGCCAAAATTTCCTCTGGGGGGCAAATAAGTTTTATTGGAATTCAACAGGAGTCACGTAAGAATCGAAAAGCTAACGGTGAAATGATTCACTATTAGGATTTAAGATGGGGAAAGCTAGTAATAGTGAACAATTTCACCGTTAGAAAAGGAACTAGGATATCTTTTGGCATTTTCTTGCTCTTATGAACTGAGATATACAGTACAATAGTGACATAAGGTCATAATAATATGTTGAAAAGCAAGGCTCATGATACTACTGTGAAACTGGATTGCATTAAGAGGTTCAGTTGTCAATCTGTACTCTCAACTTGTTTGTTTGGTTGGATCTGTAATGAGGAGGAGAATGGAGCAGTAGAGTTGTGCCAATTATAACTTTGAGAAATCAATTATAACTTTGCGAAATCAACTATAACTTTGCGAAATCAATCTAATTATATTTTATTCAAATACTAGCCTAAGAGCTTGAACTGGGTAAAAAAGACAGCACTATATGCTGTGGCTTGACACTGTCAACCCAATTGACAACAAAATACAATATACCATTTGTAATTTCGCTGTGCCCCCAACATGATCGTTGAGATCTTGTCCATCCTTCCCTCCAAACGCCACAGCCTTCAACTGTGTTATTGCCATTGGTAATGACAATAGTGGCAACAAGGCAAGATATGTATTCTCAAGTGATGCAATGTACACACAAAACCCATAACTGATCGCAACTAGAAGAAAGTATTCGGTTCGAGCAAATGTCTCTCCAAATCGCACCGCTACTGTTTTCTTACCCGCGTATATATCTGTATGGCGATCGCGCAGATTGTTCACAACAATAATCGCAGTGGCAAGGAACCCTATTGGTATTGCAGGAATCAATGTTTGTTTCAGTGATTGTAATTGTAGTATCTTTATAGCCTTCGCATCGTCGTCATGATGATCAAAGATGGTTTCGACAACATCTAAACACTCGACCTTGGTCAAATAGAGGTAGGGAACACCCATTGTAGCCACTATGCCAAAGTATAGAAAGACGAATACATCCCCGAGACCGGAATAACCAATGGAAATATTCCCAAGAGAAGGGTGGATGTACCCTAGTGGAAATGGTCCACCAGTGTATGCCACCGCGTTGAAAACAGAAGATAACACGATAAAAACCATTATTGGATCGTGTCTTTCCCTGTATGTTGAATTGCTAACATAACAACTTTCCGATGACGGGATCAACGACCAAACTCCAATGAAAAATGCGAGTGATAGACAAATGACACATCCTCGACATGCTTCGTAGGGCGTCAGCCATCCTTTTTGAGTGGCGCGTGCTTGTCCTATTCGTTGATCAGTGTCGGCACCTACATAAATGAAATATTGGTCGAACATTGGTTTTGTTGTTTGATGATTGAAGAGATGCCAACCAAAAAGAGTTCAATAATACGCGTGTGTGAGTGAGCGCAAACTGAAAAGATCAAAACAGACAATAGCAGCCACTCAACACTTGCAACTGAGAAAAGAGATAACAATGATCTTAAACAGAAGGACGAGTTTTCAATACCGATGCGCACTAACAGTAAACCTGAAACATCGAGGGCACATACAAAGGAGACGTGAAAAACCGCGACGCACCCTTAACAAAATCCGCATAATCATTATGCAAATTGGTCCCAATCTGTATCAAACCCGCAAACATAGCAAACTGTACTGCCATCCAGAAAATCGCGGCCTTGTCCACCAGACACTCGCCCCCGCGAACCCCGTCGAGACACACACAATAGTGAAGGGTTAGAGCATACCCCGCCAAGACCGGGGAGATACTGGCCGTGAGAGTGTGTGGCCGACTGGCTAGTTTCCATATTTGAAGGCGAGAGGGCGGTTTGTCTTTGAGGTCGGAGGTCATGGGCAACTTGTAACTGACGGCTGGTGTGCGCGGCGGGTCATCGAAGTGGCGGTTTTACGAGGTTTGTACGGTTGATGGCGATGAGTATGCGATGATATTATACGGTATTGTACCATACAAGTTGCAAGAGGTTGCAAGGTGTTGAAGTTGTGCCTTTTCTATATGTAATTTCTCTCTAGGTACGACGCCTTTATTATCCTCGTATGTACATACGGTTTTCACGAAGAAGAGGCCACGGCTCACGTGAGGCTTACATGAGGCTTTTATTACATGATTCTCGGGCGACCTTGGATTAGAATCTATCTTAGATTAGCATGTTAATCTATGTTAATAGACACACAGAGACCTACAGAAACACACATCAAAATGAGATCAACAGGGGAAACGCTGTGAAACATTACACCAAAATTATTGGTCGTGAAAAGATGCCGGCTAAAAATGCCCGCTCTGATGATATTTCTCTCGCTTGCGGTGGCGGCATCACCGCGGCCAGTTGCGGCCTTCTGTTCAGTTTCTCGCTCGTTTCCTATCTGCACAACCCATGTAGCATTACGGGTACCTTCGTGGTCATCCACGAGATTACGAATGAAAGATAGTGATGAGTGTACGAGTTCAGATCGTGCCCGAATAGAAACATCCAAAAATGAAGAGGCCAACGAGGACGGAAATAGCAGCAAAGCTTGCAGCGAGGTCTACGCAGAGGCGTGGCATGTACGGACTCGATTAGGACACCATGCCGCCGTCCCATACTACAAACAAATTCTGTCATCTAAGATAAACAGTCTTCGCGATACCAGTGCCGCAACGAGAATAGCCGCATCGGAAACGAGTTTGCAAATGCTCGATTTAGTAGGCCGTTCTTATTCCTCTCTCGAAGCAACAGGGCGAGGAACACAGCATATTGATGTAGGCAGTGCTGATGTGGAATGGGAAAATGACATAGCTAAGTTACGGAATCTGCTTGAAAAAAGTCACTACAACCATTCGACTATTCGACAGTCTATTTTCAACCTCCCAGTAGGATGCTTGACACAACAGCATCATCTAAATTATGACATCGCATCCCTAGAAAAATACAAGAACAATTATCCCATGGGACCAATCTACGCGCGTCCTCTCCAGCCTGGGCAACATCTGGATGTCCAAAGCATTATTAGTGATACTTCCGCATCGTCATCGCAAGAGACTTATAAGTCGTCACTGCAGTGTCTGACCGCCCTTTTTCTTCTTGCAAGTTGCATCCCTAAAGCACTGTTCCTACTTTCAGTGTTCGACGGTGAAGAAACATTGGATTTGTTGTTAAGACTGGGTCTTGTCTTTCTGTTCAAAGATTCTTCTAGCGACGAAGATGATGATAACAAAGAGGAGGAATGGATTACTCCCTTGGTTCACTTGTTCCCATTAGAGATACCGGAGCTAATAAAGCCGTTAGAAGCGAGTGATGATTTGATTCAAAAGGACATCTTCGTGACTGACAGCGATGAGACTAGGAAAAACTTAATTATCATGACAGATATGCATCCGAATGTCCTTGGACTGACATCTATTCCGGATTATTTGCAGAGTAATGGAGATTCAGGGCCAGGTGCAGGAGAGGAAGATGGGATGGTGATGTACATTGGTCCAGATTCATTGGCGCTAGTTCATCACTTTCATGCTAATTTCTTGCAGTTTTGGAATGCGGGGCAGCCTAATCCCAAAAGCAATGTTGATGGGAGCGGTGTCAGAAGAAGCTACAGCAGCGATGATGATACAGCTTCAGACTCGTTTTCTAAATTAGAGCCATTCAAGGTACTAGATTTGTGCACCGGTTCTGGGATCCAAGCATTAGCTACGCTCTCGATGTTTCAAATGCTTCCCTCTTCCGAGTACTATCAAGACGGATCGGATGTGATGGCCCTAGCTGTCGCAGTGGACATTAATAAGCGTGCATTAAGGTTTACCGAGTTTAATTCCATCTTGAACGGCTTTGGCGTTGTCGGCTTCGAGAGTGGAAAAGACTCTATTAACAGCAACTACAGTAGAATGAAAATATGCACTGTACATGCAGACTTGATTTCAGGCAAAGTGTCGAGTCATGGCTCTGTTGCAAATGATGATAGGAGCATTAAATCCACCGATCATTCTCTTGTTGATCATCTTTTGGGGATGTTTCGTCAAAAAAGTCCAATTTGCGAAAAGGAACCTGACAATTCAAAGTTCGACGTACTGCTTGCCAACCCACCATTCATCCCAGTGCCTCCAAAAGTATCCGACAATCGAGTATTATCCGTGTTTAGAAATCTAGGCACTATCGATAATACTCCTCAGTACGGACTTTTTTCATCGGGCGGGGAAAATGGCGAAGAATGCCTACGCACCATCATTCAAATGTCACCCACTTTGTTGCGTCCCGGTGCAATGGCCGCTATTGTTTCTGAATTCATGAATCCTCCTTCAATGCATGGTAGCGAATTGGATCAAGTACTTTGCTCCAAGATTGAAACATGGTGGAACTATTCTTTCGGTTCGCAAGGAGCCTCTCCTCCTTTCACAAAAGGAATGCTTTTTACCAACGAACATGCGTTATCATCTGCCACATATGCTCAGCGCCGAGCATTTCGAAATGATCACAATGATTTCCTATTATGGAATAATCATTTGGAGGAAAAAGGGATCAATTCTGTGTCTCCCGGCCTCTTATTTTTGCGAGTTTTTCCTGATGAGATGGGATGCCAAACTCAACCGAAATCAAGGCGTGGATATCATTCCCACCCAATCCAAAGACCACCGATGCTAGTGCATCGATTTGTTCGAAAAACAACGAATGGGTCCGTTTGGACTCCTCATAATTTTAATGCTGTCGAGTCAATAAGAATAGACTTGCTCGATCTTTTTCATTCGGACGAGATATGACGATGTAACTCTTCATTATGGGCATTCTGGCATGCACATATAATGGTCAGATCGTCCTTTTTTCGCTCAATAAAACCACATGCGCATGAAGTCTTTCATATTCCGAGTCTCCAAACAAGTGAGATGCTCCATATCTAGTCATCACAGGGCCAACACGTTGTATGGTCGCGGCGGAGCGTATGATTCCGTCTGACACCATGCATGAAAGATCATAAGATATGGGGCTCGAGTTCAACATCTGTTTGCATTAACCATTTAACAGGGAGACAACCTTTATTATTACATTTAGATGCCCTCATTATTTTTATACTGGCAGTCACCTGTCAATTAATGTCCCAGCTTGATGGAACCTTGCCCAAAATTTCCATGTAAACGTTTAAAATAAGTGATCATTCGTTCAGCTATCAATGGTCAACAACTTTCATTTCGCGAAATAAGTCTCAATCGCATTCTCTATTAAGGCCATATGCTCCAAACTCATTTCCAAACTTGTATCAATTGTGGCTATTGCATCGCTGGCCTTGCTTTCCACGTATTCCATCAATCTATCCATAACTTCGATTCCTTTAGGTGTACCTGCCTTGCTCCCTTCTTGTATCACTTTATCTAAGTAACCACGAGATGCCGCAATAAGGGAGATACATTCTTGAGACAATTTTCGAGTCTGGTTGGGTCCCTGATGCATTGCCAGTAGGAAAGCCTCCTGTCGCAATACCTGCTTTGTATCTCCTGATGACACGGGATTGTTCGGAGAGCCGTCTTTTCTCGTTATCATATCTGTTGCCTGCTGGAACTGAAATCTCAAGCTACCCGCAACTGTTCTCAGCGCGGGGGCGTCTGCTCTACAAGGAGTGTCCGCACCTACACCTACTCGCGTCTAGATACCCGCCAACAAATGAGTCAGCCATGAGATCTGACATTGAAACAAATGAACAAGTACATCCAGAAATGACTTACAATCGACCTGGAAGGGTCCAGCGGAGGGCTTCGTCCCATCTTGGCCAAAACATCATCAAACCATATTTGTCCATCACTCATACTAATCAAATCGTCAACATGTTGAAGTGCTAACCGTTTCGCATCCTCTGACGCCGAAGGGCGTGGGATTGGGATTTGTATTTTTCGCAAATTGGCCGCGGTCAGAGGCACTTTTGCTTTGACCAATGTGGCTATGCGTGTTCGAATCTTTTCAGACATGGATTCAAAGTCGGATGGGTCAAATACGATCGAGTCATCTTCACTGTTTCCCGAGTCATCGTTGTCGGCTTCATCTTCACTGGGGATTGTTGACATAAGAATGAGTGTAACGCTACCCCCTCCCCTTTTCGAGTTGAATCTCGCCGCACGTTGAATCAATCCCGAGAAATATCCTCTCATTTCGGAAGAACTGCCCCCCTGCAAATCTGCCTTGACGACTGCGTCGACTCCATAAATCTGGACCAATTGTTGTGTAGTAATATCCCATAAGGACTTATGTAAGTTGATATCATCGATGATGACGAGAGCGTCTCCGCCAGTGGTAAGGGCATAGTGCTCTCCAAGTGTGCACGCCGAGGCAGCGACAGCCACGGCTTCAGCGGCTTCGAGCTTTTTCGAGGAAAGGTCTGTGGTACCATCGTTACTGTGTGTGGAAAGGACAGACACAATATCGTTTCGAATCCCTGCTTCTTCCAACCGTTTGATAAAAGTAGAACGAACCTCTGGATCTGTGGCAGTCAATCCGTAAAAGCATCTAAGTTTGCTGTCTCTCTTATTCACCACCGATTTCAAAAGATTCATCATCCAAGCTCTTTTATTCACTTTGTTTGTAGGGATTGGTGCTTCTCCAGTCTCTAACTCAATCACATCTTCTTCCTGATTCCCGATAACCAGCATATTCTGTCCCCTCCCAATAGGAGTCAATGCATCAATGGCGGTTATACCGGTAACTAATGGTGTATTGATGAGACCAATGTCTGATATTTTGGGGATGGTTACAAAGATGGGTCGAGAAGATGGAGCAGCATCGAATTCTGTTGTGATTGGTGCAGCGGCGCGAACGACTATTCCATTTTCGTTCACTTGGACATGTCTTCCCAAGTAATCCACGGTGGATCCGGGTGGGATGGAGTCAGGATGAATGGTTACCCGATCCTTCGAGACGTAGCAGGAATGATCGGGAAATGGCATGCCTTTTTCGGCAACAAGATTTGTATCCTCTGACAACGTATCGAGCAAAACAAAGGCGATGGGATGACGATGTGCCACAACCAATCCTTGTAAATTATCAGGGAAACTGACTCTCCGACCGGTGAGATCTCCGTCAGCTAGATACAAAAGAGAAAGGAAATGGTGAGAGTTATGACCTTTTCCGGTTACAAACGAACAAAAAGAGAATAGCCGCGGAAAATAATACGAAAGAGGTAGATGCATTGACAACGCCATCGTTCACGATAAAACTCTCACGCATACTAGAGGAAGACATTCACATCGAGAACATCGAGAGATGACCGGATGACAATAGTCTGCATCTAAACCCCGTCAAAAGCAAGCACAAACAATTCACTTCATTCACTAAAACTCTCGATTTCGAGCCGTCCCTTCTCTCACCAATGACCCCACCATTCGGATTATGCAAAACACCAGGCTTGGCAGCAAAAAGCGCCCGAGCCAACTCCACTCGATCTTCCTCCGTCTCTCCGCCCACGACGGGCGACGCAGCCGCAGCGACAGCCACGGCATCCGCGGGACCGAGATCGTCGCGAACTCGCACGACGGCAAACCGATCCGTTGTCGAAAGAATCTCCGCCTCCGCCTCCTCCGTGCTCGCGGATGATTTTTCTTGGGAGAGCAGCGAGTTCATTTGGAGCGAGGACGAGAAGGTTCGTGAGAGCGGTCTGGCTGGGTGGAGGAACGACGCGGTGGCTGGTGTGGATAATCGACGAGTTGGGAGATCGGCGGTGGCGGGATGGAGGTGAAAGGCGCTGCCGAACCACGATGGCAGTAAGAGCGGGAGAGCGGCGCTCGATATCTTCATGTTGATGAAATGGCGGTGGGTGATTTGTGGATGTTGATTGGTGAGAACGAGGTTGCGCGGTCGAAGGCAGAGCGAAGAGAGAACAAGTGGCATTCTGAGGCGAATGCGAGTATGGAGGATGGACCACGATGACGATGGATGACGATGATGGAGAAGGACATATTATTTTTTGTTGTTGGTGGTGGGATACGAATAGGCTGTACTACTATGTAGTACGACATCATACGTATCCCCCTCGACTGGACCTCTGTTTTCGGCAAGTTTGATGGCGGTGAGAGATTTCACATGAGAAAGGTACAAGTTAAAATCTACTTTCGAGCCCGAAATGTCAGACATCTTTGGCTACTGGTGTGACCTCAATATCAACCCTTTTGGTCCCGGCTGATATTGCACAACCCTTTGGGACTATCTCGAGGGCTTAAGTCCAGCTCGACAAGTCCTCAGAATCAAGGGAAGGCAGCTGCAATTGCAATACAAAAACAGGCATAAGGCTCGAAAGTCCACCCCGTAGAACTCGGTACATTTTCTACGGGAAAAAAATGTCAGGTATCGAGAGCCCTCATAATTCACAAAAAATCAGCCAGAACGCACAGTTCGAATAATATTCTACCGGGAGATCGTTAACAGTCAAGAACCAGAGTGAGCTTGCTTAACACTCCAAAACTAAATACATTTATGCAACAGTATGTGAGCAATATAGTGTGTCGGGGTCCCGCACCCACACACCAACCCTGGCTCGCACTTACTGAAAATGGTAAGTCAGAGTGCGCGCCATTATAAGCGAATACCTGGCAGTAAAGCTCATCAGGCCGGAAACGTCTCGGACTGACAAACAAAGACGGAGCTGTCTCTGCCAGACACTCAACTCATAACGTAGGCAGTATGTCTACGGATCCAAGGGATGGGAGGGTGGGAAAAGAAAAATCTCTTACACGGCTTCCGCTGTACTATTAGTTTGATAGGGCGGAAGCGGCCATTAAGACTGGTTCAACAGTCGCACAAGATTATGGCAGAGTTTGCCTCTGCAGCCAAGTTTGTATTCAAAGCCCAAGTTCATCAATCTTGAAAACCCGAACCCAAAAGGCTGCATCAAACGCGAACTCCTGTGACTCTCTGTATGCAGTATTGATCGTGCCACGGGAGCTACTTTAGTACAGCCCCATAGCACTTAGTGTGAAGCCCTCGTGACTCGTGATGTCTAGACAGTGTCACTCTCTCCCTAGCGAGATGATCATCACGTTTGGGGAGATCGTTAACAGTCAAGAACCAGAGTGAGATTGCTTAACACTCCAAAACTAAATACATTTATGCAACAGTATGTGAGCAATATAGTGTGTCGGGTCCCGCACCCACACACCAACCCTGGCTCGCACTTACTGAAAATGGTAAGTCAGAGTGCGCGCCATTATAAGCGAATACCTGGCAGTAAAGCTCATCAGGCCGGAAACGTCTCGGACTGACAAACAAAGACGGAGCTGTCTCTGCCAGACACTCAACTCATAACGTAGGCAGTATGTCTACGGATCCAGTCCCATCACATGTTGCTACACACACATTCGCCGATCCCCTAAGCTATACTCCCTCTGTAACTGAACCGTGAATACAGAGTTGTTGTGATAGCTCTTCAGCATACCAAAGATGGTTGCATCAAGGTCTTCTTCATATTTCTAATCTCCGAGTAAAGATGAATCATGGATCTCACCACTGCCCTTTGCCCATTGGCTCTGTCCGTTTGCCATCGGCATTGCAACTCAATGACATGAGTTGGCACTCCCTGAATAGTAGCGTGCGTAGTCAGGAATCGTCTGCCCGAACGCTGAGCACCATACTCTGCCCTAACATCGCAATCTGAGTCAATGAGCTTGGTTGTGGCTTGAATAGTCTCCAAACGCTGATAGATATCTTCCATGTAGTCTGCTGCTTTTGCACGAGATCCATCTGGCCTCTTGAAAGCCCATCCATCACAGTGTCCATTCATGGCTAGGCGACCCACAAACCTTTGAGTCCAATCAAAGAACCGAATTCCAGAACGAGTCTTGCCCGCGATGGGAATCATGTAACACCCTAGTCTTCCATCGTGTGCCTTAAATCGACCAACAATTGGCCAGGAGACTGCAGTGAAATCGCCAACCTCTTCGCAGTATTGGAGATCATATTGCAAGGCTGCCAGGTCAGTCCACATTACCTCGAAACCACGCATCCCACCCAGAGATGATACCAGAAGAAACATGACCGAGGAGAGTGTGGAAAGAGGCATATCATATCCTGACTCTATCCATTCTGCCTCATAAGAAGCAACCAAGCGGTGGAGCACTTCAATTGTGTAAGCTCTATCTTGTGAAACAACATCACCCATCCGAGCTGAGACACCCAGATTGAAGCTTTCATACCAACGGGATTCACTGGGGGCACGCGTGGCAACGTAGCGCCCCTTCCTAGAAGATGATGAAAGAACTAAGTCCGCATGGGCCTCTGGGGATGCTTCCCAGATCTTCGTCAACGTTGCTCGGACCTTTCGGGCCGTACTGTACTGAACAGTGGCCTTCTTCTTGCCTTTCTCAGTTGATCGTAATAGCAAGAGAATTGCCTGAAGCATTCCCCCATGCTTATATAGAGGGATTGGGCCCAGTGATGGCATAGGTATGAAACCCAATGACTTGCCATATCGACTCATGAACCTCACATTGGTGACGTGAGACGCTACTGTGGTGGTGGCAGATGACCAGAAGGCATCTAAGGTGGCTCGAATGACCAGAGCCTCAAAAGCCTGATCACGGGCTAACCTTGGGTCTAAGCTGCGACCACGGATGTTCTGGGATTGACAGTTTGGGCACTGAAATGACGTACAGATGTGGTCACCTGGGCGAGCAACACAAAACCTCTTCTCATCATCAAGCTCAGCTAGGGATGCACCATTAAAATCTTGCGGGAGTTTGATCTCAAAGCAATCTAAGTCATGTGCTTTAAAGCACGTGGCACACCAAGCTCCTTCACACCTGGGGAAGCGCACGCGGGTTGCCCCAAAGTTTGCGCAGATAATTCCCGATTCGAACGTGACTCGTTTTCGACATTTCTGACAAGGCGCGGCCAATTCCCACCACCTTTTCCGATTCAAGTCTGAGTAGCCATGGATAGGACCTGTAAAGAGGAAAGGATATACCAACAATCAAGGGTTCGTGAGCAAAGCGAGGCCAACTTTCACCAGTATGCATTGCAAACCAAACATCCATCTCTTTCTCGAAACGAGATTGCCACTCTTCCCAGTAGAGCAAACGTGGAATCATAACAATGTGGGTCAGCTCATGTGGACGCTTCTGCTTGGATCGGGATAACTGTTTGAGCGCAATGAGTGCTGCTCCAGGTGGTGGAGTCCACACGTGCACACCAGGAAGGTGACCTTTCCAGAACCAATCTTCCGGAGCCAAAAGCCCTGTGAAATCATCTCCTAACCAGTTCCTAAGCCATGGTAATAAGGTGGTGCCAGCCACATCTATGCAGCTCCGAGACAAGGGCAAGAAAGTTCTAAGGTCATAACCTAAGGATACACCCGTCTCGAAATTGCCTCTAGACCATCCGTCAAGGCCTGTTTCAATCATCCGGTCACCGGAAATGTGACAAACGTGAAGATAGACTTCATGAATGCGACACTCAATCTTGAGCCGCAGCACTAACATGAACAAATGCTTAGCTGTTGACAGCCCTTTTAACCAGACTGCTGACCAACACCCATTGTCCGTGAAGGCCCATACTTCACACCCATCATGCAACCCTGCTCTAACTTCCTGGATCAGATGATTGACTTGATTCTGTGCTTCACGCAAATTTGAGCCTCCATCTGCAAAGGAAGGTTCCCACACACCTC
This sequence comes from Cyclotella cryptica, assembly GCA_013187285.1. NCBI lineage: Eukaryota > Bacillariophyta > Thalassiosirophyceae > Thalassiosirales > Thalassiosiraceae > Cyclotella > Cyclotella cryptica. Next base: position 43,453 of record JABMIG010000433.1, read on the forward strand.
GTCTGCCTCTGATGCTGAGGTCAGGAAATTGAGTGGCTCCACCAAGCCCTTCCCGAGAAGCATCTCCAACATAATATCGATATGAAGTGGCAGAGGCAGGTCTCAAAAAGTCCGCACGGGGCAGTTCCGAATCAAACAGCTCCAGCAGGGCTTCACAATGATCTAACAGCTCCGAGGTGATTCGCGTCAGGGTTGGATAGCCGCTGGCAGCAAATTCTGTGCCAGAATCATTCATTTCCAAACCTTCCGCCGCCTCCATAGCATCAGTTTCCTGTAAAGGAGGCAAATCAACTATCCCAGAGGATGATCCGTCTATGCGGATAGAGGACAGGTCTACACCAAGTCTCCTCCGCCATCCATCGGGGTCCCTGTCTGCTCTGAAGGCCTCAATTGCATTGAAGAATCCTTTCAAATAACACCGAGCATCTCGATACACGTCAGTCACATTGACTCCTAACCCAGCAATGCGCCTGAGCTCCGCTGTTGGAACCGTAGGACCCAGTCGCGACTGCTCGATAACCCAAGCTACTCCATCTTTGAACCGTGTCCACTTTTTGACAGTGGTAGACTTACGTGGTAGAGGCTGATAGGTGTGCATGATTTCACCCTTCCAAGCTCCTGGGCGGCAGGTAGGACGTCGATACTTCTTGTCATCTGCTTGATTCCCAAGAGAATTCATGCGTGACTTCAAATACTTGGCAGCAACTGTTGCGTTTGTATCATCAGTGCCCCGTGCGGTTGGGTGGATATCATCCACATAATCAACTTGTGCTGATGCTAACTCCCCATCTTTACGAATCCGCATGACACGAGGTAAAGAAGGATCCCACGTTATACTGGTGGGCAGGTTCAGCAATACCTTGACAAAGTGAAATGGAGAATTAAGGTCATTGGGTTGGCCACGGGCTAACTCGAGAATACGTTGTTGACCCATGCATGCAATGTATGGGGAGGCTCGGCCGCCAAAATGCAGAGCAGAGAATCTCATGAACCACTCCCTTTCCACAGAACCATCATTGTTGGTATCAAACATCCGAACACCTAAGTATGGACGGTCTTTGTGATGAGCTGCAAAATTGTTGAATTGTTGACCTACATCAATGTCAACATGCCATGACTTAATGAAGGTGGTAGCTTCTTGGGTATAGTCCTGATCAGGACTGCCCATCTTTAAGTAGTTGTCCACCGGCACGGACAGCCACTTCACCGTAATCTCCTGCAAATCCCCAAAATCACCCAGGATGAAGGAAGGAGCCCACAGGCAAGTGTTGTGTCCATTGGCTTTGGAGTCCCAGACGACTCGAACATCCGTGGCCTTTGGGACAGTAAAGCGGGGGATGACCAACCTGACTAGCCCCCTCTCTAAGTACCAATTGTAACGTAAGCGAAAGATCTTTTCTCGTGTCAACAGTTCTTGTTCGCGTGTCTCGGTAGGTAGGTTTCGCATAGCACCCGTGGGGAGAGAGGTGTTTGGTAGTTGAAGACATTGGACTCCGTCCCGAAAATCAAGACGCCATCCTTTATGACTGTCATCATCTGGTATTAACCAAAAGAAGATCCGACTACCCCTCACCCATTTGAAATACCGGCATGCTTGAATGCGCCGCAAACCATCCTTGACAGCCAGATGATCAAACTTATCATGTTTGCCAACAGAGAGCCATGCCAAGGCCTTTTTGGTATGATAGCTTGCCCACCACTTTACAGCAAGGCGCCTTAGTACTGACCATGCTGCCGCCTGTGTGGTGGTCTCATTTTGACCTGCCCAGATTGAGATATCAATCTCTGCATCATCTGGGCAGGCTGCCTCGGCACGCACCTCAGCCAAATCCTCCAATGGCTGGAATGGCACATCTGCAGATCTTACCCTAGTGTTGAGCGTGTTTGCTTGACGTGGATATACACATTCAAAATACTTTACCCTTGCATCCAAGAGATGGTGCATCAGCAAGCGTGATAGCTTGCCAGGGGGTGAATATAGACGCTGCTGGAGGAGAGTGACAGCTTGACTGTGACTTTTGCCACGGCACTCGAGTTTACCCTCAAAATCCCAGATTGCAAAGAGCTCATGAAGTTTGATCGGCCTCAAAATCTTCTGCCCTTTTGACCAGACACTGACTGCACGAACCCAGAAAAACCAGAACCTTGAAGACCTTGAGGCGCTCAAATCCGGCGCCAAACCATCAGAATCGTAAACTGGAAGCTCAGCGTTAGTACGAATCAACTTTACTTTTCCCACATAGTCTTGACCAATGCAAGGCTCAAAAGAAACCCTCTCCTGTGTTGCGCCCTCAGTATCATCTAATGAGAACTGCAACGGCTGGGGATAATGTTCCTTTGTCATTAAGGCATTGATGTTGACTGGAGAAGTGAGACGAGATAAGTGAATGAAACTCCAGACCAACACTGTTGAGCCTCCAAAACTCGAATGACTCCCTCGTGAAATCTTGTAATGATAACGGTTGGAATGGGTTGGAACAACATCAGCTAGCTCTCGGCGTGAAAGCTTGCCATGGACTGCCAAAACCGTATCACCAGGGAGCCAGGCATCAAAAACTTGTTGGACCAAGTGTCTATCCTGAAGAGTTCGCACGGTAGCAAAAAGAAGGCCATGCCATGGGCCATGTGGAGGTAACTTGATTGCTAGGGCAGGAGTAGTAGTAGGGACTTGAAGCCTGGCAAATAACAACGAAGTTACTTGCGGATTATCGGCCACTACGGTTTGCACGTCAGCGCCCCAATTGCAAGCTAACTCCACCCAAGTGAAAGATGAATTACCCACGACTCTAACCTTCACCTTTGAACGATTTAATCTGCCAACTCTAGACATCAGATCCACAGCCACCTGCTCGCCGTGTAGCAGTTGACCAGAGTCGACAGTACCCCAGGAGTCAGCAGCTTGATTGGCTGACTCCAAATGTTTACCCCCTCAACCCACAGGCCCCTCCAGCTCCGGAGGAAGCACTGGGGAAGATCAAGCTTGGGGGGAATCGCCTTTCTTCATTTTCAATGCTTTCACATCCTTCTGCAACTCTTTGATATCACCAGCGTGACGATTAACAAGTGTGGTGTGAGACTGCACCTTTGCAGCCAAATCCTCGAGAGCCTTCCCTTCCTTGCGCATTGCAGTTCTAGCAAGAATCGATGACGTCTTGGGGTGTTCAACCCAATTATGTAGCTGATACTCCTTAAGCAGCTCAGTGGTCTGAAATGATGCCCAAACATATGAACCAGCAGATGGTTGTCCACTCAAAGCCCGTACCGACCTGACCACATCACAAACTTGTTTTGCATAGGCTAAGCAACGGACCCAAGAATCTTTAGGAGACATGCCGCCCCCTTCAATCTCCTTGTAAAGAGGGGAGAGAGAGTCAAGAAATTCTACACACTGGGCAACCGCTAGGGTAGACTGAGCTTTTAACACAGCATTGGCTTTTGGATGTGTGGACGCGGGGAAAGAAAAGTCAATCCCAGCATCAACTGACTTGGCAGCCGCCGCTAAGGACTTCTTGACTTTCTTATGGGTACCATTACTGTAGTCACCCTCAAAAACTTCATGAGTGGCAAATGGCGTAGCCCATGCAATCCCATCAGTGACCTGAGCTTCAACCTTTTCGGACTTAGTCATCATGTTCGGAGGGTAGGTCATAGAGAAAGACAAGACAATGGTGGCTAGGTCCAAAGATGAGTACTGAGCCTTAGCCACCGCTGCCATTTGATCTAGACCTCCCTTTACTGTGTCAAACTTAGGATCAGCCAAGAGGAAATAAGACAAGAAGTCTGGTACAAGTCTATGAAGTTCCTTATCAGCCAAAGCCCTTGTCCAAGTATCAGTAGCGGCTTTGTCAGTGAAGATGAAACCTCCGATGTCAACTGCCTTCGTGGCCCTGGCTGCTTCCAGATTCTCTACACGTTCATTGAGTTGAGACACAAGTCCTGCATCGTTAAAAATCTCACCCTCCACGTGAGTGAGGCGAGGCATGATATCAGGTGGAAGAGAAAGCTGAGTCTTCTGGAGATATGCCTGAGTGACGTAGTGCTGACGATCCATGGCCAGACGAACCTCGGTCATAATCTCCTCCAACTGCTGGGCGCTAATACCTGTTGATGTAGAAACTTGTCCAAAACGAGGTTGTTCCTGAATCTCAGACAACACTGTCTTGGTATATCTCAATTCCTCATTAAGCCTCTGTATTTCTCGGGCCATAGAGGAAAAAGTACGCTCAAGAGAGGCCCGCAGCTGGACATCATTACTACTAAAGATATCCTCCCGTTTTTCCAAGGCAGCAAGCTTTTGCCTAAGTTCTCCAAATGGTCCCTTCCAATTTTCACTTTTAGGGATAGCCGAGTCAACAGACTCCTCCAATGAAGGGCTTCGCTTGTGCATAAAGGCACTTTCCCAAGGGAAGGCTTGCTTAGGCTGCGAGGAACCGGTAGATTTGCGAGAGTCCTCTCTCAAGAGTTCTTCACTGAGATCCCTGTCTTGCTCCATAAAATTCCAGCCTTCTGAATGCTCAAGCTGATAGCTTTGTCCAAGCTGGGCCTTGGCTACTGCAGGCGATGTAATAGGCGCTGCAGATACTTCCTCTAATTCTGACTTGAGGGGAACATTCACCTTAGGGGGAGGTGAAGACAAGTATGGAGACTGTCCCTGCTGCATAAGATATGGGGCCCCAGGAAACAACTCAAACAAAGTCTTCCATACTCGCGCCTCCATCTTGATAGTTAAGAGTCTGTCATAATGGGGGGATCCTCTAGGGAGATAACGCAGATCACTCTCCTCGAGAAATGGTCGGGAGAAGACCTCCTTGGCTCGGTTCGTGGCAATGGCAAGGAAAAACTCCCCCTTGGCTGGCGGTATAAGCCGCCGAGTCTTGGGGCCTTGATGGTTACCGATCTCGCACTTTCCTTCACCAACCGAGGGTACCAAACAAGCTCTGAAATCTTTCACAGTTTCCGTGACATCTATACCAATAGCTGCACCACAAATACCTGACACCGAAAGCTCTACCAAACTAACCAACTTGTTATGATTCCAAGCATCTACAACTGTACGCGGCGTCCCCGGCTCAACGGCGGTAACTGGGAGCGTACCTGCACTTGCCACTTCACTAGGATCGCTGATCATCTCAAAGGAGAAGGTCCCCACCGTCCCGCACATTTCTGTGATGGCCGTGCGCGTCTCCTCAACCAAGCCAGAGATATCATCTTGACGAATTCCTGACCAGAAGTCAGCCACGGTCGAGGCGGGATCTTCGAGCAAAGGGGAAACCATGATATGAAATGTCTAACAATTCGGAGAAATGAAACCTTGTGCCGACGATGATGTGTTTACTTAAAGGATGAAATTAACTAATACACACCCCCAAATCGTTAATGCTTGCACACAATCTTGACCTAAAAGAAAAATCTCTTACACGGCTTCCGCTGTACTATTAGTTTGATAGGGCGGAAGCGGCCATTAAGACTGGTTCAACAGTCGCACAAGATTGTGGCCGAGTTTGCCTCTGCAGCCAAGTTTGTATTCAAAGCCCAAGTTCATCAATCTTGAAAACCCGAACCCAAAAGGCTGCATCAAACGCGAACTCCTGTGACTCTCTGTATGCAGTATTGGTCGTGCCACGGGAGTAACTTTATTACAGCCCCATAGCACTGAGTGTGAAGCCCTCGTGACTCGTGATGTCTAGACAGTGTCACTCTCTCCCTAGCGAGATGATCATCACGTTTGGTATGGTAAAGTAGAGTAAAGTACAGACAGACTGTCTGACATTTCGTGTCCATCAATTTTTTGTCGAAACACATAGATTTGTACGTAGGAATAATACCCCACGTCGATAATGCCTTAAAGTAGACTCGAGGCTCGAAAGTAGATTTTAACTTGTAAAAAGATAAGATACATAATTCAAGGCTGCAATGAAAGGGGGATCTGAAGTATTACTTCATATATGTATTGTAGTGTTATTGTCCATTTATCTCTGGTGGAGGTGCCATACAACACATAACAGGCATCAAGTCATCTTTACACCTGTGTCATCATAATTCATTTACAAAAAATGAGTAATTAACAAAGTTGATCAACGTTCACGCCCAATCATGGCATTCTTTAAAAGCTATCAAAAATTATCAGTTTGAACACTTGATGACCAGCACTACAACCTACAACAGCACCAAAATAGATGAGTCAAGTAATTTTGAACTGGTGTAGGTGTAGTCAAATATTCAAACACTATGGGGACTTGATTTACAGTAACAGCACTTAAAAATTCAACTCTTGATTTATAGACAAGGGCACATGTTCTTTACTGACATTTGCTGTGATACCACCGACAAACTAGCTCTCCAGCTGAATTGTGTCAAACAAGATCCTCTTGAGGCAGCTTGTTGATTGTTAAAGATAAAGCAATATTGTGTCATGCAGGAGAAAGCCTCCCCTTGATTATAGTATGGGATGAAGGTACCATAACTTACTGCACCATTTTTGGACATGCCGCGTAGTAGTGCAATGAGCTTGTAATAACTGGCAGATATTTGATAGATGGCAAGAAGAGCACATGTTTGCATATGCTGCAGCAGGCAATGAATGTGACAAAATTAATTTGAATGAATGCACAGTCACAAGCTTGTGTACATGATAAATAATATTCATGGTCTCAATTGGTCACATTCCTCAAATGGTCACAAGGACATCAGCATTTATAAATAGTTTCATTGAACTGGGTACTAATAAAAGTCAGAAAACAGCCTTCTGTCAACGTATGTTAATTTTGCCCAATATTGACTTTTATTTATGCCTGTATGTTTTTTAAATAGTAGTCAAATTCATTTAATATACTAATTCCCAAATCTAATGCCCAATGCTTTGATCATTAAAGAGGTTGCATTGTTAATATTTCCCAATTTCTTTTTCTTTTATAAGAATAACAATTTAAATTTACAGTGTAGAAATGAAGTATCGGAAAACCTTACATGAAGCTAGGAGGGTTTTTATTATCATTTAGTCTTGTCTTTTTTCTTGACACACATTTTGACTTTGTCATTGATTCCTTGTAGCCCGTCCACAGTACCGGATACACTTTCTTAGTGATGTAAAATATGTTATGTCTGATGTGTGAGATTTGTTGCTATTTTTTGTGCATGACCTGCCTTGTCCTGAGAACCACACCAAAATCTGGCCGGCCATGGAAAAAACAACCGACCATGGAGAAAACGACCGACCTGGGCAAAACTGTTGATGTGGCAGATTTTGTGACTATGACTCAAAAGGTCAATGAGGAAATAGGTACATGATGAGGGAGGGTTTTATCAACTAATGGGGGGGGTGCAGTTTCGTGGGGCCGTGAGCGCAAGGAGACCCGGTCTCTTGGGAAAGACCATGTGTTCCCTCACGCCCCTTGACCCATGCTGATTAATAAAGGTCTCGTCAGAAAGCGTAAGTATACTTTTGTGTTGCTACATATGAAAGGACTTCCTCTATATGCTTGGACCTCACACAAACATATTTTTAGATATATGATGGAGACAGGGCTTTGCTTTGTGGTTTGTCACTGCCAATTACTATTGGACATGGTTAAGGAAGAAGTTTGTCGAAATGTTGGATTACAATGAGGGGCAAGTAACTGAAGATATGATAACTTTTGTGACCATTTGAGAAATGTGACCAGTTGTGACAACAAAAATTATGAACTGTGTACATGTATTATCCCAGATCAGTGCCATTCTTTGAAGTATCAATGTCAGTTTGCATACCCTAGCTACAATATCATGGTGTACAATGGTGCAAATAACACAGATGAAAGATTATAGGATTGGAGTTTTCTTTCACTAGGAGAGACTGGGAATCATTCATGATGTTGTGCCATGAGCATGCGACAAAAACAAGATATTTTTATGAATCCAGATGTGTTTGTCAGACAATTACTGTACACAAACAAAATTTGCCTTCTGTTTGTCTTGTGTTCACTGGAATTGTTTTACAAACAAGAATGGTTTTAGTGCTGTTCTCGTTTGAGGCGGGGGATAATGAGTGCAATCTTCATCCCAATTATTAACTGGTGTGCATGATGTTAAGAAGTTGAGCATAACTTGTGACACCTTGTGAAAAGAGAATTCAGGAGGTGATGAGTGTCATTCTCAGTGCTGACAAACTACCTTAAGAATCATAGTGTACATTTATGTGGGATTCCCCTTAAAATACTATTCCTCAAATTGTTTGCCCTTACTGGGTATGCCCTTACTAGGAGTGCGTAATTACTACAGTAGGGGGGGGCAACAGTAAATTTCTTATGTAGAGCTATTTCTTTATGTCCAAAAGCCTCAAAATCACACTGACTCCAGCTTCCCTTTGGGTAGGAGTCAACACCAAATTTTCCCCACTGAAGGGTAGGAGCACTCACAAAATTGTCGATCAATTGAGTAGATCCAAAGCAGCCCTCGCCCGTTTTCGTGCACAAAGTTCTCCCCCAACAGAGCTTTCTACAAATGAACCAGTACAAACTTCACATCGGGGCGACACTAGAGAATGTGAAGGTTGTCCTAGTTCTTTTGTTGAGAGGCTGCGTCACTATGAGAAAGCTGCATTAAACCCAGCGATCTTATGCTCAAAACATCAAACCCCCATGATTGTCGTCCGATTCGAGCCCGGCCAAGCCATCCCCTTGCTTAGCCATACCAACCACCACATCTTCACTTGCTTGCTTCCCACAATCGTAGGAATGCGGCGCCACCCTCTTTTTGCCAGTGCTGTGGCTTGCGTCAGCTGTGGCTTGCGTCCATGCTCAGTGCTCACCGCGGCAATATTGCCGGAATCAAAAAAATCGTGCACACAAACCCGATTGCCCCGTTCTCCACAATCATCAGAGAGGGAACAACCCGCCCGCCTCCATGCATCTCTCCGTGCATCGTAGATGATGCGGCATAGTTAGAATTGCAAAAATGAGGTGAGACAAGTAAAAAAATGTATGTAATCTCATTTTTCTCGCGACCATTACTAATTCATTCTCTGTCCCAGTCATGGATATCATGGGCATGCCAGCATACCTCTACCTTGCTTACCCTCATTGCAGCAAATTCAAAGTATCGCAGGGCAAAAGGGAAATGAAACAAATGGTGGGAACAAATGTTATTTTCAGTTTTTGCCCTGAAATTGACTACAACACTAATCATTGAGGCCATGGCAGCTTGGCCGGCATTAAGTGGCCGTTATTGCCCTAGCGTAATTCTGACCCACTCTCCTTCCTCCCCCTTCATATAGAAAGGTCACACAGTGTCAAAATACTAGGACAAAAGGTGAGGTATTGATGCATTTTATGTTTTTATTGCAGAAAAAGCAGTCAACTGACATATAAATAGTCACTCCCTTTGATTTGTAATTTTTTCAAATCAAATTTATTTACCAATTTGAAGTTGGGAACAACACACAATAATCAATGATCCATGGGAACACCGCACAACAAAACTAATGCAGAATTATGCAGCACACAACAATCAACTGGTAGTGACTGTGTGATTTTTTTCAATTGAAAGTGTATGTCCAGCATGATTGTTTGCATTCTTTAAAATAATATCAAATATTTTTGTTCCTTTATAATCATTTTGTTTCCAGTCGAAATAATTGATTCAAGGGAAATTTTCATTTTTGTTGCACGTGTTTGTTTAATGTTCAATGTTGTATGAATTCAAAATCAACAGTCTACAGTGGTTTGATCATTTTCAATCGAAATGGTAGTCACAGATGCTAGTTCTGCAGAAACAGCCCCAGTTCACTCCGCCCGTTCAACAATCAATGTATTCTGATGGTTAGAGAACTCAAAAATGTTGGCCAAATGCAAGAATTAGCATCAAAAATATACATTTGTTTGAGGCTGAGCAGCCAGACAATCCTGCCAATTGATGGCCTTCGAATATGTAAAAGACAAACAATACAACCATCAAACACATACTTCAATCAATATATTGTGTAATATTACTCAAGGTGCATGTGCAATGTTGTAGTATCAACATCATTATTAACAATGTATTCATCCTCCATTATTTGCAAAGATACAGGTATTTTAAAGGGTAAAATCATAGAAAAACCTGATAAAAACCATGATTGTTACCCTTCTATGGGCACTTATGCACCTTTCACTACTTTGCTCAAAAACGATGACTTGAGGTGAAAATATCATTACCAAACTGTCAAATCACCTTAATAACAACCTTTGAGGCCACCTTTGATAGTCAAACCATGTCTGGGATCATTCAACAAGAAGGGGCAAGTTGCCTATGACTTCCTAGTGGATGCTAGCAAATGTTAGCAAAACTGCGAATTCATTTTGGCAATAAATGGCAGTGCTTTGATGTTATTAACCTAAGCAAACTTTTATAACATCTTTTTGGATATAATTAAGTAATATTTGAAGGGGTTTGCGATATTTTTGGTCGCGATTGGTCTCCTTCTGCAAATGGTCGCAGGATTTATCAGATTGCATGTTATAAAGTGATTCCAAACTACTATCCTTTTTCAATAAATTTCATTTTTAGTACTTATTACCCAATCAACATTCAAAATACACCCATCCTGGAGGTGTGTGATTGGCGAAAAAAACCACTGCAGGGGCATCCTGCGTTGTGGAAAAAACCCTAAAAGACACCTACTTCGCGCGTTTATGTACATAACACTGTTATACACATGATGCTTTTGTGAAGGCAAGACCATATTATGTACATAACAACGATATGAACATACCTTTTTTGCAAAAATAACATACTCTCAGTTCAATCATTTTTCTTTGTGAAGGCAAGACCATATTATGTACATAACGAAGTCATGAACATACCTTTTTTGCAAAAGTAACATACTCTCAGTTCAATCATTTTTCCTGAGTTTTTCTCTTGTTTGGCTGTGTCCACTCATCAAAATTGGCGGGTATGTCTGGCCAAGCTACTTCACTCCATTTTTGTCTGTGTCTGAACTTTACCTTCAAGGCATCCTCGTGTGTCCTCTCCCAGCGCGATGCTTCCTCTTGAACTCTTTCACTTTTCACAAATAAGCCTGGCTTAGGTGAATCAAATAGGTTGTTGAACTCCCTGTTGTATCGTTCCATCACATTATTGGTGCACTGATGACTTTTTCACAACATTGAACAAAAACAGTGTCAGTCGTCATGTTACATACATAACCAAGTTTCAAACATACCAGACCCCATCATCCTCCACACTTGTCCATACTTCCTGCGTTCGCTAGCCAAAAGCATCGACACCATACTTCAGCGCTTATATACATATCTCATCCAGAAGACAGAATCACAGAAGCAAAACTAAAAAATGTATGTAAGAACTAACCTTTCTTTGACCTGTGGTTGAAAACCCTAGAAGACAACGGCATGGCATGGTTATATACATAACAACGTCGGAAGCATCACCTTTCGTGTGTGGTCAAAGAAAATTCATGTGTTATGTGCATATCTCATCCAGAAGAGAGAATCACAGAAGCAAAACTGGCCTTACCTGTCTTCATGCAAAGTTATGTACATAACAAAGTCACAAACATACCTTTGATACAAAAATAACATACTCTGAGTTCTGTCATTTTTCCTGAGTAAATCTCTTTTATGGCGGTGTCCACTCATCAAAATCGGTGGGTATCTCTGGCCAAGCTACTTCACTCCTTTTTGTTGGTGCCTGAACTTCCCCTTCAAGGCGTCCTTGTGTACCCTCTCCCAGCGTTGAATCCAAAATTATCGATACCAGGTTGCATCCATTTCTTCATCATCATGGACCTGCGCCATCCAAAAATATGACAAGAAATACCCCTGCGTGGTCCAAAAATATCGGTACAATACTTCATGCGAATCCAAAAATATCGACACCCTTCTTCCTGCTGCCGTCAAAAAACATTGACACCATACTTCCTGTGCAATCCAAAAATAGCGACACCATGATGCAGTGACATCAAAAATGTTGACACCATATGTCCTGCGCAATCCAATAATATTGACACAATACTTCCTTTGCAAATCAAACAATATTGACATCATACTGCCTGCAATCCCAAAATCAAACATCTGACGCAAGCCCAAAATATTGAAACCTTCTTCCTTTGGTTTAGGTGCTCACCTGTTCTTGCTTTCATCTTTCTTGTTTAAATACATAACATCGTTCTGTCTATAACACATGCCATCAAATATGAGTCACTAGTGTAGAAAGTAAGGATTCTTCTGATTAGAAACAATTGGTAAACAAACAATAAATATAATGATAAAAATAGCGCAACTTTCCTCTGTTTTCTCTTACCTCTGTAGGTGGCACACATCATGCTTGACACCCGAAATTATGTAGATAACAATTTTAAGTACATAACCCACTAGAGAGCAGGAGGAAAAGTCATACACATAATAAATCGATTTTGTGCAAATAGAGGATCCGTTAGTCGTCGTTTCGGGTTCCTTCTATGTGAAAACGCATGACCACGTAAAAATTCTTACCATACCACATCGCGACACCGTAAAATTTATGTAAATAACATGTTATGTAGATAACGAACACGTGAGTGTGAGAAAAGTTATGTACATAACAAATTGATTTCGTGCAAACAGAGGATCGGTTAGTTGTTGTCAGTCTATGCGAAAAGCACGATCACGTAAAAATTCTTACCATACCACCTATCAAACAGGTCGATGGTGAAGTTCACGCGATTTGCGAAGTGAACGTGAATTGAGTTTCTCAGTACGGTTGGCTGAGGCAAATTCTTCTTCGCAACATGAGAGTTCGTGCCCATGCTGACATGAAGTTGGTCGTAGTGATGAGAAGCAGGATGGGTCACTAGACGTGAGGCTCGTGTCCTGTGACACAGCCGAACAAAAATAATGCAATCAACAACAATCAAAAACAAGTCCACCGGACAAGTCACTCACTAAGCCGCCCAGCCCTCTAACCCCAGCATGCATTCCAGTCCTTGTGATGGTGGTATGGTACAAATCCGTCACCTCAGCAAAACAAGCAAAACAGTTCATGTTTGTCATGGTCGGTCATTTTTATCCTGGTAGTTTGGCTTGAATTGATGCAGCAGCCCCCACCACAGCATGACACAAAAATTAGCGACGTGGCATGAAATTAAAAAGTGTGCCAGGAAAACGGCATTTTTGTTATCAAAAACCTTAATTGCTGAATATGATTGAGAAGATGTCTTTAAATGACATACAGACATAAATAAAAAATATACATACAGATTCATTGAGTCGTTTAAATAGTTTTGTGCCTTGTTATTATTTTTATTAGTTCTCATATATAGTTAATACAAATATATAACCCATTTATGTAAATACAGAAATTAATAAAAATTATCTATATGTACTTTTAATAACAGATGCTTTCTTATATTTTGTGGACACTAACTTCGATTATATATATATATTATATAGGCCATTTGTCTTGCGACCATTTGTAGAAAGCGACCAAATGCGACCATAAATATAAAATACCTTTGAAGGCCAGATCATGCCTAAGAATAATTTGATGTGCTGAAATTTTGACTGAGCTATCCCCAACTAGTAATTTTCCCTAACAAACCAAAATTTTCATGGTTACGGACGAAAAAAGTCAACTTCTGATCAATTTTTCTCCCTCAAACTTGGTATACATTCTAATTAGACATATGTCCACAAGTCCTGAAAATTTAGTGATAATTGGTGAAAAAGTATATTTGGCCATTTTGAGTGGTGCCCCCTCTAACTACAGCACTAAAGTCAACCCACATAGAGTCAAGCACTCCCCATTTTCCATGCAAATTGTCTCATGCAAGTCACAGCCCAAAATATTTCACCATGAAAATGTCTTAGTTAAATCACTATGGAGATCATTTTTAAAAAGAAAAGAAGCCTTAGAAATGTATCAAAAGCTGGAACACCTTAAAAAGTGTCATTAAGGCGCATCAACATATAATCACAAAGCAAACGAAATCATGACTTTTGAGGAAAACGTGTGTGGTATTTTTGTGATGCTATGTGCCTCTTTGTCTGGCAATTTCAGGATGGAATTTTCCATCCTGACTAAATGTTCATCAACCTCCACATAACAACATCTAAACATCCTCTCACACAAATCATCTCATGTCTGAGAGTGCAAAACTCCATCTGGATAGGTGATAGGTGTAATACTATGTGTTGATCATAAGTAAAGTTACAAAAAAGTGTAAAGCAAGTATCATGAAAAGTCACTGTGCTCTATGTTATTGTTTATGTGATGTAAGTATTATGGGCAAAACATGTGAATTGTTTACCAAGAGTTAGGGGAGTCTACAGTAAAAGTCAGTTTATAAGAACTAGCAAATGTCATAAGATACATTTGCGTCTTGACCTGAAGCTAATAAATTTTACATGTAACCTCCTTTTTCTAGTCCGCTCTATTTACTTCAAATAAGACGTATGGACTGTTTGGTACCAAAAGTGGGTGTGCGAAAAGCATGTTGGTGGCATGTAGGTGGTGTGTGGGTAGTGTGGCCGTGATGTGTGTGGTGAACTAGGGGAAAATGACATAACTCGTGAACCAGAGGGAGTTACCGGGAGCCATGGATATAGGCATGTTGAGGCCGATGAGCACTACAGATTGGCTATGATTTAGATTCTAAAGATTGCGTTTACGGCCTAAAAATGACTAATATTGTGCCAGTTGAAGATGGTGGTTCTTAAAATGTGATAGTTCTTATAAACCGATTTTTAAGGTAGATACAACAAAAACATTGTGCATCACTGCACTGTGTTGTTACCCATATGCAGTACATAAGTTAGAAATCGTAGATAATATCTGTCACTATTGTTGTTCATTAGCAGTGACCACTTTCAGAAATATAATGTTGATACTTCTCACCATGTTATGTTGATACTCATGAGTATCAGTTGTTGCAACTAATACCACAAACTGAAGTCATAAAACTATCATTGCATACATGCCAAAAAGCCAAAGTGATAGATCAATCCATATGTTAACTTATTTATGCCATACACTACCAAAAATGAATTAACAATCTAGAAACGTATCTCCAGATTATGTCTGAGGGCTGAGATAGTAAGCATGGTGTAGACAATGGGTGAGTAATTAATCAAAAAATGAAGTAATAAGATAAGAAGCACATCTTTACTCACCATGCACTCATGCACGCGGCGCTCTGCTGTTGTTGTTGGCAACAGGAAACCAGTGATGGCTGCGTTAGATTCAGTCAGGTAGCTGAGATATTAAACATTGTGCTGATGGTGCAAAAATATTTAAGTGGAAAATCTAAATCAGAACATCAACATGAATATGGAAAGTAAATTTTTACTCACATTGCACATGCACACCCTGTTTTCAATTGTTGTAACATCAGGGCAGCATAGTGGTGGTGGTGCTAGATTCAGCCATCGGACTGAGATGCCTACCATGGCACTGACAGTGCAAACATGTTAATTTGTTTAATGTTCATTCAGAACATCAGTATAAATAATTGGAGCATTTTTTACTCACTTTGTGCTTGCACACCCTGCTTTCTCATGTTGTAAGCAGTGGGGTGGAAGTGGTGGCAATGCTAGAATCATGCTGTGGGTTGATATGTGGTGTTTGTGACAGATTCAGTCATGGGGTTGAGATTTCTACCATGGCATACACAGTGCAAAAGTATTATTTGAATAAAATAAAATCAGAACATCAATTTAAATAATGAGAATCATTTCTTCTCACCTTGTGCTTGCACACCCTGCTTTGTATTGCTGTTAGCAGGGTCGTCGAAGTGGTGGCAGTGCTAGACTCGGGCTGGAGACTGAGATGTACATCATGGCATGAAGCCATGCCACCAATGATGCACCCCTCATGTTTGACATAGGCCAAGAATCAGCCCATTTTTGTACCCATTGGTAACAGACTCCTTAGTTTGTTATAGTTACTCTCATGAGAACACTTTTTTCACCTAAAACATAGTTAGGTTTTTTACCTGATAACTCCATACGTGGGGGCGAGTGACATAGGCCAAACATCAGCCCATTTTTGTACCCATTGGTACAAAATACAAAAGGATCATTCTCAGGACACCCCAGGCGGGAAGTCCACTGCCCCTGATCCAAAAGGCTAGGACTCCCCACCACAGGAGTACACTGCCCTATGGGCTCCGGAACACCAGAGTCCATAGCCCCTTCATTTTGGAAGGCTAAATACATACCAAATGTGTGTAGAATCTACACACATTTTGTTTGTATCGTTTGGTTTGGAAGAGCAGCTCCACTGCCCTTCCATCCTCACAATTAGAGCAAATTAAGCTCATAAATTAAAATCTTCGACCCCTGTCAAAACTACCTATATTTTTTGCGTGATATTTTTTTTTGCGCCGAACCGCTCAGGTCACTATCTTAAGATAGCCGTGGTGCAACCTTCGCGCACCAAAGCCAACGACATCCAACCCTTCCGACACGAGGTACGCTAAAAATTTTTTGATCGCGAGCAGCAATTTTAACTTTTTTGCATCGGTGTTATTTTTTTTGCGCGATCGACGATCTCTCCAAAATCAGCTACGCGATCAACAAATTTCTTTGGTTTTGCGATCAAAGAGCTCTCCAAAATTTCTCCTGTGATCAGCGAGTTAAGCGATAAACTTCAAGGGATCGACTTCTGCGATTGGGGAGTCCTACGGGTCGGATTAATTTCGTGATTGCGAGTTCTCGTGAATTAGTTAGAAGCAAGACCTTCAAGAAATAAAAGTCGAAGAAGAAAAATTTATAAATAAAAAAATAAAAAAATTCTTTTTCAAACTAACCTCCACAGGGCACCCAAGACCTTTTACAAGGCCTCGTTATATAATACGCCCCTTGGAGAGGCAATTGAAAGGATGTCGTCGAGTAAGTTGAGCCCAGAAGGTGTCAAGCCGCAGGAGTGTGAGTGGAGCTCTGGGAGGTCCAAGCCACCCATCTCCTATATTCCTACTGTCATGGACACCACCAAGGTGGTAAATAAAATCAAGGTCTCCAACAAGATGACTTTGTCCGTCACCGTCTTCGATGAGGGAAGTCCGGAGCAGTTCCAACCATGTTCAGACCTCACTGGAGATTATTTCCCAGAGGGGACTAGACACGGATTTCAAGGAAGCATGCAAGGCAGACAAGAAGGCCGAGGAAAAGCTGACTGCGGCCACTGCGGCCAAAGCCAAGCATAAGGGAATGGATGAAAGTTCTCCCGTCCTCCAGGCATGGACAAAAGCAACTGCTGCCAAAATCCGTAGCCAAGAGGCCATAGAGTCCGCTGGCTAATCAATCTTCTTGCAGTATTCCACCCAACTGTCGGAAACTGCTCGTAGACCTTGGACCAACATCGTAGGGGAACAGATCAACTGTGAACCATGGACTGATGTCTATGGGGTTGAACACCCCACAAAATGCTCAGCAACCTGGGACTCCTTCAGGGAGTGTGTCCAGTTGCACCTGTAGACTGTCTTTAGGACTGATGCAGCAGAGCAAGAACGTTTCTATATCAGCAATGGGCTGAAGAAACCTAACAGGGTACCTATCAGGACTTTGTGCAGAGGATCCAATGCCTTAACAGGTATGTTGAACTCTTGCCATGCCTGTACTACTCTTCGAAGGCTGCAAAGTCAATGAAAGTATGTGGACCCTTTGAAGATGCCAACTTGGCAAGCCACATCCTTAGGATGGTTCCTAGGAACTGGCAGGACCAATATGAGCTCAGTGGAGCTTTGGTACCACAGAGTGTCAGGGAACTTCTAGAAGTCCTTGAATGCATTGAAAAGGCCTAACCCACCGAGAAGGTTGGAGAAGGACCCAAAAATGCAGCCAAGTCTAGCGACTCAACTAAGAAGAAGATGGTCTCTTTTAGTGACCGGATTCCAAAGAAACGTCGCACAGAGAAGTACTGCTCTCTCTGTAAGAAACATGGGGGTGCACATACCACCCACAATACTCCGGATTGCCGGAAGTATGGATCCAATGGTACCCCGAAGCCTAGCTTCAAGGGAAAAAAGACCAAATGGAACCTCTTATGGACAAGAGAGACCTGCTCGAGGAGGAAGTAGCTATGCGCAGCTATCCGCTAAACTTGACAAACTTACCAAGTCCAACAAGAAAATGAAATGCGCTATCAGCAAAAAGAAGTGTAACCATCACTACATGAGTGACAGTGATGATTAAGACTCATCCTGAGATGATGGGTTGGGGAGTACTAAGAAATTGTGTAGTAAACTTGACTGTAATGACATGATCAACACTTATCGTAGTCCAATTAAAACTTCTCCACGTGCCAACATAACATTTTCTGATTCAAACATTGTCAGTTCGAATCCAACACAAGACCTAGGAAATCCTGCAGTTGAACCAACACAGAGTGAAACAATTGCCAAATTGTCGGACCCGAACTGTCGGGTGACCTTTTCAATAGTGTGAACCCTCCTTTGACAGGTTAAGAAGGACGGGTCACTACTGTAGAAGCCAAAGCACGTTATATGACAACTGAAAATCCAGCCCATAAGAACCTTGAACACTCTACAGGGTGTCGTACCAGTAACACGATCATCAAGATCCTACTTGATAGTGGATCTGATGGTGACCTCTTGTTTCACGCATAAGGAACGGAGCAACACTTTCCCTACTGGACTAGGCAGGTGCCAAAGTCTTGGCATACGTCAAATGGGAGCTTCCTAACCAAAGGACGGAGCGAAGTTAACTTAAAATTCTTTGAGTATTCAAACAGTAAGGAGTACTTAGTGACTCCAGATGTAGTAGAGTACGATAAGAAGAAAGTGACCAAGCCAGTGTTTGACCTCGTTCTTGGATGCAAAACCATGAAAGAGCTCGGAATAGTTCTAGTTTTTCGAACAAAAAAATTACCATTGGCCAAATCATTTTGCCAATGAGAGATGTCAATAGTCTGACCAAATCGAACCTGGATAAAGCCTGGGCTGTCAACAACAGTATGGCAAATGAAGGCAAATGAACCGCAAAGTACGCAGGAAGCGACACAGCGGGTGGTTAAAATCCTAGATGTGAATTATAAAAAGGCAGACCTCCAATCAATTGTTAGCACCAATTGTACTCACCTTAGTCTCCAAGACCAAAACTCATTACTGGAGTTACTCACACATTTTGAGGAACTTTTTGACGGAACAATAGGTGATTGGAACACAGAGCCCGTGTCTTTTGAACTCAAGGAAGGTGCTAAACCATATCATGGTAGGGCATACCCAGTACCTAAATCGTGTAAAGAAACAACGATTAAAGAATTAAATCGACTATGCAAACTGGGAGTGGTAGAGTTTCAGCCTGAATCGGAATGTGCATCACCATCATTTATCACTGCAAAGAAAGACGGAACTGTACGCTTTCTCACTGATTTTAGGGAAGTAAATAAACGACTAGTTAGAAAGCCGTTTCCATTACCCAAAATCAGTACAGTTCTGCAAGAGCTAGAAGGATTTTCCTATGCTACAATCCTAGATTTAAACATGGGTTACTATACCATTAGATTGGACCCCAATTCATCCAAAATATGTACCCTCATTTTTCCATGGGGCAAATATTCCTACCTCTGGTTGCCAATGGGCATCGCTGGTTCACCAGATATTTTTCAAGCAGGAGTGTCATCACTAATGGTAGCCATAGAGTTCATAAGAACTTATCTTGATGATTTGTTATGCATCACAAAGGCAAATCTGGAAGACCACCTTGACAAACTGAAAATGGTGCTTACCAGATTACACGAGGCAGGCTTGCGAATCAACGCCCGTCTTTCTGTGCCCTAGAAACTGAGTATCTAGGTTATACCCTCACATGTACAGGGACTAAACCACAGCAGAAAAAGGTACAAGTGATTCTCGCGATCTCACCGCCACAAAATGTCAAAGACCTCCGTAAGTTCCTGGGCATGGTCCAGTATTATAGAGATCTTTGGGCAAGATGCAGCGAAGTGCTTGCCCCACTCACCTCACTGGTAGGGGAGTGTGGTGACACCAAGATCACCAGAGCCAACAAGACGAAGAAACGTCCATGGTACTGGGACACGGTGCATCAAAAAGCATTCGATGACATAAAGACTACAATTGCCAAGGATGTAGTCTTAGCCTATCCCCATTATTCAAGGGAATTTGAGATATATACTGATGCCTCGTCTAAACAACTTGGATCAGTTATCACCCAGGGTAACAGGCCGCTTGTGTTTTTCAGTAGGAAACTGTGGACAGTGCAGCAGAAATACAGCGTGACCGAACTTGAACTACTGGCCACAGTGGAGACACTAAAAGAGTTCAAAGGCATGTTGTGGGGACACAGATTGAAAGTCTATACAGACCACAAAAATCTAATCCAGGACGTGCTAGGATTAACCTCTGACCATGTCTACCAATGGAGATTGCTCCTTAAGGAATTTGGCCCCAAAATTGTTTACATTAAATGCATACATAATACTGTCGTCGACGCCATCTCTCACTTAGACATCGGATCCATTCCGAGTGGGCATGAAAACTGGATGACGTTTACAAAATGCTGGTGTCATTACACCATGCAAGAAGAGAGTGCAATCGACACCTCTGCATACCAAGAGGAAATGAATCTGGTATTTGCGAACCGCAGCGAAGAAGATGTAATCTACCCGTTAACAGTATGAGAGATTGCAGAAGCACAAAAGCTTGATGCCAGCTTGAAGACAATGAAAGATCACTACTCGACACAATTGGTCGAAAGTACGGAACTCCTCTGTAAGGATGGAGAAATGATCATTCCAAAAGATCTTCAACACCGTGCAGTTAGTTGGTACCACCACTATCTACAGCACCCTGGACACACTAGACTCGAAGAAACCCTCTGTGCTGCAATGTACTGGAAAGGTATGTGAAATACCATCCGTAAATATGTCAAAAACTGTCATGCATGCCAAGTAAACAAGAGGCATAAGCATAAGGATGGGAAACTCCCTACTAAGATCGCCATCACAAACCCTTGGGAAGTACTATGTGTGGACCTAATCGGCCTGTACTCAAGCAAAGGTAAAGATGGGACAGTAATTGATTTCATGTGTCTGATCCAGCTTCCAGCTGGTTTGAAATAGTTGAACTGCCGGTAATCACTGAGGCGATTATTCCCCTGGATACAAAAGGGCGTAGGAGCAAAAAGGACAATGAAGAACCTAAGTTAGCATACTTTATAAGTCATCAGCAATGATCAGCAACTTAGTGAATAAGACCTGGGTTAGTAGGTATCCACGTTGTCAATACATAATCTATGACAATGGAAGCAAATTCAAACTTCACTTCAAAGCCCTATGTGAATCATATGGGATCACGAGTAAGCCTACCAGTGTCAAGAATCCTCAAGCGAATGCTATTCTAGAACAAGTGCACCAGATGATGTCATTGATGCTCCAAACAGCTGAAATAGACATGGCCCCTTCAGTAGAGACAAGCGATATAGACAAGTTCGTGACGAACCTCGCTTAGGCCATTTGCTCAACATACCACACAGTACTAAAAGCCTCCCCCGGTGCAGCCTTTTTTGGACGGGACATGTTGTTCGACATTCTGTTCCTGGCCGACTGGAATAAAATTGGAGAATATAGGCAACACCAAACAGACCAAAACACAGAACAGGAAAATTGCTCACATCGTGATTGGGACTATAAAATTGGTGATCAAGTACTTCTTATTAAAGATGGTATACTCCGCAAAGGCAAAAGCAGGTATGAAAGTGATCCTTGGACTATCACAACAGTTCATACGAATGGCACCATCAGGATTCAATGCGGAACAAAATCAGAAAGATTGAATATTCGAAGAGTTACACCTTTTTTTAGCAACCAAATGTAAACCAAAAATAATGTCAGTTTTCAAAAACGGCATCTCCCTCTTCAAACAACACCGACTCGTTACATATATTTAACAGACTCCTTAGTTTGTTATAGTTACTCTCATGAGAACACTTTTTTTCACCTAAAACATAGTTAGGTTTTTTACCTGATAACTCCATACGTGGGGGCGAGTGACATAGGCCAAGAATCAGCCCATTTTTGTACCCATTGGTACAAAATACAAAAGGAGCATTCTCAGGACTCCCCAGGCCGGAAGTCCACTGCCCCTGATCCAAAAGGCAACGTCTCCCCAACATTGGAGTCCAATGGCCTGGTCCAAAAGGCTAGGACTCCCCACCACAGGAGTACACTGCCCTATGGGCTCCGGAACACCAGAGTCCATAGCCCCTTCATTTCGGAAGGCTAAATACATACCAAATGTGTGTAGAATCTACACACATTTTGTTTGTATCGTTTGGTTTGGAAGAGCAGCTCCACTGCCCTTCCATCCTCACAATTAGAGCAAATTAAGCTCATAAATTAAAATCTTCGACACCTGTCGAAAATACCTATATTTTTTGCGTGATATTTTTTTGCGCCGAACCGCTCAGGTCAAATGTCATTCTTGTCAAATTCTACTTTACCAGTTGCTCTCCAGAGATCACAACCCTCAGCAAGTTCAACAGAAAATATGAGATAGTTATGTAAATGCACCCAAATTTCAAATTCTTAATGCAATTCATGCCACGCAGCAAATCCCACGAACACATCAACATGATAACAAAAGGTGTGGTGCCATTGTTATGTTGTCCGGTCCTTGAAACATCTGTTGGTATGTTGACTATGAATCCTCGGGTCTACCTTTTTATCATGATAAGTAAACTTGATTGCGGTGGGTCTAAAGTAGGATTCTGTCTCTAGACACGGAGATGCCTACACCAAGATGCAAGGGGGATATCATCGGTGGAAATTGACCCCATTTTTGTTGAACCTAATGTTTTCTTGAAGTTTGAAAATGAGAAGGGTTAATACCTGTGCATACTCCACTGACACACTCTCGTGCAATCCCCTACAGATGCTAAAAGTAAAAGTAGTCATAGGTAAAAGTATAGATAGTCATATTTTTGGCGGTTCCTCTTGTCTTCATGTGTTAGGCCAAAATCCAGGGAAAGTGTGTTTCCCAGGGAATCGCAAAAATGTAAGTTCACCGGATTGCAATATCCAGGGAATTGTTTTTTTCACTGGATCTTGCATTCATCCCATGGAAGTACGATTGTAATTCCTATGGTATAGCTGAATTTTTGGGGGTTCTGTAGAAATCGGATGTATCTACCTCATTTTCTTCTTTTGGAGCAAGGATACGGGCACACATCGGTCGGTGATCAGAAGTAATTCTGTTCTGTCGAGATGTGCCAACTAGAACCCACCCATTAATTACACAATTCCCAGGGAATTGTAATCTAACACATAAAATGAACAGCATACCAATTCCCTAGGAATAGCGAAGACCCCTGAATCCAAAATTTACTCTGCTATAGGAACCATTACTATAAGAATTACTGGACAAATCCACTGAAAATGCAACCAATCTAGGGCTATTCACATTATTTTAAATCAATTACAAGTGTTCCCTAAGAATTGATTCTCGCCTTTATTGGCCAGAATGCAAGATCCAGTGCAAAAACAATTCCCTGGATATTGCAATCCGGTGAACTCACGTTTTTGCGATTCCCTGGGAAAAGCACTTTCCCTGGATTTTGGCCTAATACATAGTCACTGTGACTTTCACCGAACCACCCGTTTTTACAAACGGTTCAGGTCGTACACGGATATACAAAACCTCAGCCTTGGGGTTCGGGTTCAGAAGATATCATCCGATCGATCCTCGATACATCTCTGAGGACTAACAGCTGACAGCTCAAAATGTATCACACTACACATCTCACAAATTAGCAGCAAATTAGTCATGGCCGTCCTCAAGATCCTCTCTGCAGCGGCGAGTGTATTGTTTACCCATCGTGGGGTCTACGCCAACAATGCTGCGTTCAACGCAAACGGAGATGAGGCTCTCATATCAAATCTAATTCAGTGGGTCCGAGCCAACGGCGGCTACGTCAATGATAAGATCTCGTTTCGACGCTTCAATCTTGGCGACCCTATCTCTCCTCGCGGCGTCTTTGCAACACAAGAAATAGACGAGGGAGAAACTCTGGCCAACATTCCTTGGGATATCATCATTAAGTCTCCTGAACGTGCAAGGGGTGAAGTGGAAGGATGGAGTAAGGACGATTGCGGCGTTATTCAAGAGACGATGAAGGTTATGGCTGCCAGTGCTGTTAATGTTGAGGGTAACCCGTATGGAAGATACCTCTTGTCACAGCCTCATAATTACACGGTGGGATTCTGGAGCAATAAAGGACAAGAATTGTTTGTCGAGATGACTGATGACTTCCTCCCTCCAAACTCCATCGATGACATGTTATTGTGGGAGTTCAAAGATGCCTGTGGGGGTGACGTGAATGATCCCATAGCTGTACAGGCGGCCATGTTGGTGAGGGCTAGGTCAGATTGGGAATACATGGTTCCGATTTATGGTGAGATGGATCAATGCGGAGTTTGCGCAATAATGTCATCTGTGTTGACCAATATATTCTCCCTTTATTCTCGTGACATAGACTTGTTCAACCACGATAACGGAAAATACAATATCCAACACAAATATAACCCCTACAAATCTTCCTTGGAAGACACAGGGTATGAAGTAATTGCATCGAGAAAAATCTACCCCGGAGAACAGTTGTACAACTCTTACAACCGATGCAACATTTGCGAGGCATATTATGATTGGTTCGGCACACCTGAGGTTTATTTACATTTTGGGTTTGTGGAAAGTTATCCACAAAGGTGGTTGTTTGATTTGGCCCGTGTCAAGGCCGATTTAATTGTGGGCAACGACGGACGAGTCGGTGTGAAATTTCTTGTTCCGCCGTCCCAGAAAGGAATAGAGATGTTGCGTAAACAGCTTATTAGATTAAATGATTTCGGTGCAAAGTATGGGAACCGGAGCGCTGAGGAGGTTGGTGTGCGAGGCTTGGAATGGAGTTCTCTGTGGCAGTATTATGGTGCTTTGCGTGCTGCCCTTACGTATATTACTGAAAGCAAGGAAATGTTGGTTGATGATGTCTGGAAAATGGATGATAACTGGTGGGTTCAAGAGGGCACAACTCGTGCAGGGGAAGATGAACATTGGGTACGTACATCTACCAGAGACGAACTCTAACAGTCTGCGCCATGGTGTTATAGAGTTAGTATCTAAGTGTTAATGAGAATGTCATTTTGGCATCTAGCGATCCTTTGATCTAATCAAATATCATTTGAGCCAAATAGTATCTGAAGTACAACCCCAGAGCACAACAGAAGATTTGGAATGCCAACAGAACAATGCACAGCCTCTCCTCGTTCATTGGACCGCAGATTTGTAAACACAAATTGATCAAAGTCATATTAACCACCTCTTTCTTCTCATAGATGGCCACCTTTGATGGCTCCATCTTCCCTGTCTTGGCATTGTACCTCGGCAATCGATGTTTGGGGCATGGTATCAGCTTAAACAACTGCGGCGTAGAATACAAGAAATTAAAGATTTGGGGAATGAAAAATAGCAGAAGAGTCTTGCTAAAATGGCCCAAGATCCCCACAACAGCAAAGGTCATTCCAGCGAAATAACAATAGGTATCACCCACAAACACCGAGGATGGGTACCAATTATGCCTCAACAGTGCCAAAGAGACACCGAGAAAAGAAAGTAGTATCATTGCAGAAAAGACATGATTCTCCCTTGACAAACTATCACTCTGAATCTCCACAAGATTGTGGAACAATACTGCACATCCAATAATGAATGATTGTCCCACTTCCAACCCGTTAATTCCAGCATGAATGTTGATTGCATTAGTGCAGAATACTGCCAGTAAGCCCATGTAGAGGAGATAAAACCGACCCAGGTTGATTATTGCCCCATCGGCATTAAGATCAATCTCGACCAATCTAGAGAGTTTCGACCCCAAGTCTGTCAAGCTGCCTTGGTGCATGAGTAAATACCTTAAAGGAATCGGCACTACGACGGACGTACTTCCGTTATAACAGCATAAAAGTGGTAGGGATGCGACCGACGGTAAAAACAGTTTATATCGCCATGGCCATTCTAGGACGTCATCAGTGAATCCGAGGAATAGCATAAAGCAGATGGAAAGGAGAGCGGAGTTTAGGTCTAGAAGCTACAAGGATGGAAGAGAGATAACTCTTGAATTAGGCCGAGACCCAAGTGTAGATGGAATGGGTGACAGCAGTTTGCGTACCTTGCTGGGATAATTCGTTGCGAATCCAACCAAGCAAAAGATGAGACATATTAAGAAGATCGCGCCGGGCACTATTCCCAGTGCTTCTGGACTGGTTTGCATGAGGCAATGATTAGTTTGGTCAAGGCAGAAGTGAGAGGGAATGTCGAGATAGGAGACAGTGACGAACTCACACATCAACGTCTTCACTCTTACTTCCCTTCTTTCCCAAGTCCTTCCCACAAATACCCCTCTTGATCATGTAACACTTAATATTCGGAACAAGTCGATTCGTCATTATATAGCCTAACAAGCCCAGCGCTGTGAAAAGGAGCAGTTGTGCTCCAGTAGAGGGTGCAGGGACTCCATCGGAAGTAGACGACGATGCGGGGTTCGAGTCGACGCAGACGAAACGGATAAGGATCCACAGTGAGGGGAGTAGTGGGAGAAGGCACAGGAGTATTTGGTAACGTTGGGGCATTCTTAGAAGTATTTCCGGTTGGTTGATTCTCATGCGACGCTATCGCAAATGACTATTGCGCCCGATACCTCTGGGCAGCTACTGGGCTACACGATACTGTGGAAGGGGGGAGAGAAGATGAGAGAATTGAAGCAAAACTCCTACCAGTATATCGCCGAATTTCTTTTGCATATAATGTCTCTGAATAGGAATAATAAACAGGAATATGAAGAATCGCCAAAATATCTCGGTTCCTATTTAGTTCTTTTAGACAGTTTAAGTACTAAGCATTACAGATCCAACCAACCAAACAAGTTAAGAGTACCAATTGGTGATTGAATCAATGCAAAAGTAATTCCTTTGCACCCTAGTATCCTCATTCCTTGCTTTTTGACTCATGACCTTACATCACTGAAACAGCACAGCAGTCATATCCGGAAACTTCAAACACTCAGTAACACTTCGATTCACTAAAAAGGTGGATTCCCTTCACGTGGTGGAACTTGACGCCAAACAATCAGCACTCAACAGCCAAAAGTGATAAACAACCCATTGGGTTAACCAAGATCCTTGTCCTAATATATTGTATCTCTTGAATGCGGAGAAAGAGGCGAGTAAATCGAACTGGGACTTAGAAATGGAACATGTTGTATGATTATTGACAGAACACGTGTTAGACCGTGATAATTAGGAATACAAAGCAGAGAAAGCACACTTGCAGAAATTCTTTGCAAGAGGAACAATAATCAATTGTCACTTCTTTGGTCGGGGGTGGTAATGGTATGAAGATGATGGTGGTGTTGGACCACTGTGGTCTTCTTGCGCTTTTCCAGTTCCTCACCAACAACATGATGGTGTGTTGATGGATGTTTTGGAGATTGTCAAGAATAAAATTATGAGGAAAAAATGAATGGAAAGTGATCTCTTACTTTGCACCTACTTTCCACTAGCTTTCTTTCTATTGGGAAAGATTCTATGATCGTAAGTGGATCGTTGACGTCCAATTTCTGTCAATTGGATGTTGTGCTGAATAAATTATCTTGATTCCTTTGTGTTGCAAAAGATCCAATGCTTGATTTTCAGTGCATCATGTCATTGAACTCATAAATATCTATTCCGGTGTATTTCAAGAAAAGGAAGTAAGTAAGTGGTAACAGCTGGTCGAACTTATAAAAAAGGTGAGTTTCATTGGAAATTAAAAATTTCCCCCAGTTATCAAGTAGAGTAATAGAGTCTGCTTTGCATCTTAAGAACATGGGCTAACAGAGGAATAGTTTCATTGAACAGGTAGAAAGGAAAACAAGTAGTCAACAGAAACAACCATTGTCATGAAATCATAATGGAGGCTTCCTATTGACAGACATTTCATCTCTATTTTACTGCCGATGAAATGCATTCTGCTGTCTCCTTTGACTGAAAGGAAAATATGGTGCTAGTTTACTAACCCCTGCTGCCTGGAGTGAATTGGACCATGATAACAGTG
This sequence comes from Cyclotella cryptica, assembly GCA_013187285.1. Taxonomy (NCBI): domain Eukaryota; phylum Bacillariophyta; class Thalassiosirophyceae; order Thalassiosirales; family Thalassiosiraceae; genus Cyclotella; species Cyclotella cryptica. The sequence continues at coordinate 71,516 of JABMIG010000433.1, forward strand.
GAACTGTGGACTTCAAAGAATTTGTGCTAGTTTTTCTTGTTGGGTGGCTGCAGACAAAAATGAGGATGAGAACGAATAATAGGATCAATAAGACGTCTGTCATTTCAACAATTTAGCTTGTTGCTTCCCCATAATCATTTATAGAGTGAGGGTTGAAGATAAACTACTGATCATGCATAGTTACCACTTTCAATAGGAGTGCTTGATTTGAGTTTCTGCTGAGAACTTGTCCAACCGAGTTGCTTGTACAAATCATAGAAACCGTCACTCTGTGTAGCACTCGCACACAAATCATACAATGCATTTGCCTTCACCGCCTGCTTCGGGCCACTAAAGCCCAGACTTTGAGCATAATATTTTCCGTGTCAACTTACTGCACCTGCACTGCCATCTGTTGAGCATAATCCTGAAAAGACACATATCTATTGCCATCATGATCAAAGTCTTCAAATTTTAAATAATCCTTCTCTGTTAAACCAGGGTAGTTTCACAAATAATCCCCAACATAGGAATTGAACTCCATACAAGAGAGTCTGGCATCGCCATCTACATCATGCTGTTTGAATTCATCATATTCTTGTTGAAGTGCCTCCATTTGTGTTTCTCGTTCATTTTGACTAATTTGGCCTGGAGTTGATTGATGATGCATTGCAACTCTCATTTTTTCTTCAAGTTTGTAAACATCATTGCAATAATGATATAAAGAGTCTTTTCATCTTGTTGATGCGTCTTTTTGAGTTTCTTAGCAACTTGGCCTTCGTGTATTTTAGCCCCAAGAGAGTAGGTAATGCTGAAGATAAATCCACTTTTCCCATTCTGATTCTGGGAAATGATTGCAAGCAATAGAAATTAGCTGGAACATATGAATTGGTTTTGTTCACCACAAAACAGAAATTTCATCAATGATGACTGAACAGTTTTGTATTGCATGCCTTTTTTGTTCTCCAATTAAATATTCAAGTTCAACATGGGAACCTCCTTGTGGACCCTGAAGCAAAAGGAGATTGCAATGTTCAATTTTCAGGAATGCATGGTATTGATGACAGAAGGGATGCAACAATTTTTGTTGCCTTGTAAATAGCTTAGTTTCACATGTCCTGGACATGTCCTTGGACGTGTCCTATGTCCTTAATTTCTCCAAACACGGGTTTTTGTGGACATTCAGACATACATCAGTGCTGAGTTGCATGCCCACCCTGTGTCCTGAGAAGTTTTCACTCACATACATTACACAACATTATCTAGGTACATACCTAGGTATCTGAAGTATTTTTGTACCACAAGCTTTAAGGATTGCACTAAAATGAAAGTAACTTGCATGCAACAGCCACCACTCTTCGTATGTATCACCTGAAAGTATCAAAAACAGAGCCTTAAATGAAGTAATCACTCAATGTCCTCTCACGTCCTCTCATGTCGTCTGTGTCCAAAATTTAATGTCCTGTGTCCTTGTTTGAAAACACTAAAAACACGAAGTGTCAAGGATATGTCCTGGACGGTGTCTTTTTCATCAATTTTTGGACACGGACTCAGCAGACATGTGAAACTAAGGAAAATTGGTTACAGAGTGCCTGAACACAGGGCTCAAGAGAAAAATCTGGAAGAAATGAAGGCAAGACAAAACAAGACAAATGATGACCTATCTTAACAAAGTAAGCTAGTTACATGTTTTTATCTCATCATTTATAAGTTTAATCTTAACCTTCTTTATCTTTTATCATGATACACTTACTTTGCAAATCAAAACATGGATGTGAGTTGTTGCCTAAGTCTTGGAATATCAAATATAGTGGCAACCATGTTATGTGGTATTGTTGATTGGGACATTCACTTATGCACTTTGACTTTTTATTCATAAGTTCTTTGTCGGTGCAGTCTTGTTATTACTATGTTCGTGTTGAAGTCTTAATCAATCGATTTCCTGCTTGCACCACTACTGTTTACTACAGAGGTCCCCCTTACTGCCAATGACATTACTTCATACATCATGCCCACAGATTTGTTCCAAAAGACAATTCTGCTCTCACATCTAATACGATATTTCACATGTATTACATCAAAGATTATCAGACAATTTAGCAGAGCAGGCAAAACTTCAAGTGCTATCCTGTACTTTCCTGCAAGGGAAGCAAAGGCAAAGTGGTAACATGACAGGTCAGTGGTTCCAAGATGTTCAAGAGTGTCTGCAAAGAAAGAACATAGTAGGTTTGTGGCAAATATGGATAGTAAAAGACTCAGTAAGTTGGCAGCAAAGAAAGCATTGGCTTTAATGACTCAATTGCAAAAAACATTGACAAGAGAACAGTTGCAGGCATAAATGACAGTTTGCGGGCCTTATTTGGCAGGCATTCACCCCTGAATTTACTGCACTTGTAGCATTGATACGGTAAAGTACAATGCAATACCATACTGATTAATAGGTAGGTTGGTTAAGCTCAAGAGATATGGTATGGTACCTCTTCGTGACACAAAAATGAGGCTGTCCTCAAACGGTGTATGGAGTGTGTTAAGGTATCATACAATACATACAGTCTGTGTCCCGTTTTTGTATAATATTATGGTATGGTTTTGTAAGACCACTAAAGAAGATTATTCTTCTTGTTATGACAGCATTCAATAGACTTTATTTTATAGAAGATCTTATTCAGACAGTCATATTTAACAAAGACATATCACCTTTGTCATAAGCAAGACAAGAAACCATCCCAAGTTGAAGTTGCATAGGTTTTCAAAGGGGTTGACTTTGTGAAGCCCTTTCAAAATAAGATATCATTCGGTGTGGCCCCTCATCCATGAAACCATTACCAGCAGTCGATGCAAGATTTTTTGTAGCGAGCTAGACAGAATACGATTCATAGAGACAGAGGAAGACATACTTTAAAAATAAAGTGGCTTGTCTACGCGTAATTGAATTTTCAGTTGCAAATGGGTGCAAGCGCCTCACAGGCAGATATAATTTTTAAGGTAAACAGACATCAAAATATTATGACTACCCATGTACACCAACCCGAATAATTAATTTTTTACAGGTAACTTCAATTTTGATTATAGTGTAAGTACCTGTTATGGCAAAACGTGAAAAAACTGTCTCACTGAGGGAGAAGAAGAAGAAGGAGAAGGAGAAGGAGAAGGAGAAGGAGAAGGAGAAGGAGAAAAGTGGCTCAGTTTCCAATACAACTAAGATTTTGAAAAAATCTTGATATCACATACAATGACACTCACAAAAACTTAAAAAAGTATCACATACACACTAAACCTCCCATGCAGAAGGCCCTAAAAATGGACTGAGCAATAGGCCCAAAAAATTTGGACAGCACAAAAGCACTAAAAATGTTAGCGGGACAAAAACATTTGGGGACCGAACCCTTGACCATCATGCATACGCATGATATCATGCAGCATCTGTTCCAGCAAGACACGTGTGATTTCTTTAGTATATAAAGGGATGTGTTACGACTGGTTACCATACACTGTATTGAATGAGGTGACTAGTGCCTTATTTATTATGGTGTTTATTGGGGGTGTCACCTTATGATATCCATTTTTGAAGGGCTTGTAGTTGCGGACCCATAAATCTGTAGGATACTAGTCATAATGATGGCCACCAAGCAACCATGATCAGTGTTTGTATTCAGAAAAAGAAGTGTACATCCGGTGTATGTATTAAGATTGCAAAGTTAAGACCACGAGGAGTAGTGTCATCATGCATGAAAAAGGAATGAAGAGAGGTATGATAGGTGAGCCTGTGTATTCTTTGGAGCATGGTGAGAATCATGTAATAAAAAACATTTAACTCAAAATTTCTGGCAGAAAATCATGTTTCTTGTAGATATGGGATGTGACACTTGTCAAGGTCCAAAAATTATGAGCACTTCCAATGACCAAAAATTCAAGATATGAAGTACTCTAGGAACCAAATAATTATTTATACCTGACCCTGATCGTACAACACATTTAAACATGTGAAATATGAAACAGGCCCTTTCTGAATCTTGTGAATGAATTTAGTCACTTTTTAATGAAGAAAGATTGAAGAAGACTGGTAACAAGTGGTTCACAGTGATGTGACAGAGACCCCCCCTTTGATGACAAACTACTGAGGCTATGTAGGAGTTGTAGAGTTATGGTGCACGTTTCGTATTTTTGCCAAAAAAGGCGAGAATGCGCCCTAATGCGATTCCTAGGGAATGTTTTAAAATGTCGAGAATGCTCCTACATTGGGTGCATTTCTTCCTGTATTGCCATTGAATATTTGATTATTGATTCCACAGTGGAAGGATGTGCAATTTGATTACATCATATGCCTTCAAATACGATTCACTGAGAATTGTAATTGAAGGCAGTAGTGGAGGTTGTGTTCATGTTTCCCTTTGGACTAAAAGTGAATTAATGCCAATCAGAAATTGGAATGTGCCAGAAAGCTCAAGTATCCATTCCCAATATCAGGAAACTATTGAAGATACATTATACTTCAGCTGATTCCCTAAAAATTTGGCTATTCCCTAGGAATTGCATTAGGGCGTATTTAGGGCAAAAATACAAAATCCAGATCTAGGACTGTTCCCTGGCATTCGTACTTTTGATTTTCTTGTTTTTTACGATTCCCAGGGAATCGTTTTTTCCCTGACTTTCGGCCTAACACATGGACACACCGTATGCACCACTTCCAATGAATTGAATATTCCTCATTGGTATTACAAGAGGTGGAGGGAGGTGGTTGTGAAGGTTGACCAACTTGCATCCCCTGATGCTGTTGTTCCCTTCAACATTACTGGCGAGAGTCGCAAGGTTCACCCCGGCCTTCACAGTCAACTTGGTCCGTTTCCGGGTTGATTTGTTGAATTCTGTTTTTGAAATGATGGAGGAGGGTCTCCTGGTCAACACGCGCACCCTGAGGAAAGAAGCCGCAAGAGTGTCAGACAACTTCAAGAACAAGAGTTCCCAATCAAAAATATCCAGCACGCACCATTTCATCAAAAAAGCTGGCCTCTCTCACTGTGTTTCTACGTATGTTGCACAGAAGGATCACAGGGAGACAGAGGAAGAGTTGCCTCATTTCATATCATTAATGAGACAGAAGGTTTCGGGGATAGATCCGGGTGATGTCATCAACATGGACCAGATCCCAATACCCATCCCTTTCCCAAGATGATACACATGTGAACATTGACAACTTACACAAAGCATGCAACGCTCACAGCTACTGTGACAGCAAGCGGTAAGTTGTTGACACCTTTTCCCATTTTTAAAGGAAAGACAAATGGACGAATTGCATCAAGAGAGCTCCAAACTTACCCCAATTAGTGCATCTACACATGCCAAGAGAAAGTGTGGATGGACAAATCTGTGATTCACAAATGGACTGACTTGGTGTTGATCCCTTGGAGGAAGTCAAGGGATCCTGCAGTAGTGCTGCTACTTATTCTCAACACTCACTGTGTACACAAGATATGTTTTATTGGAACTGCGTAGAAGCTCTAGGGATTGAGGATCAGAACATGCCGGTGGGCTGCACATATTTATGCCAGCCTGTGAATATTGGAATAAATTGCTTGATAATAAAAGAGATGACTGAACAATGGGAGAAGTGGATGATAAACGGAGGTTGTGTAGAGGGTGGGGTTGGTATAACTCCATCAAGAAGGCAGGTGGCAGAATGGATTGTTGGGAGATACAACAATATCAGTGAGCAGACAGTCAGAAATGCATGGGAAAAGAGGGACTACCGATGGTTTTTTTGGTTAGGAGTATATATAACAAAGTTTACCTTTGTAGTATTGGTTTTTTATTGCAATGATTATTACAGATTATTAAATATTATTAGTCTTCATTTTTGATGTAGGGAAGGGAGAGAATTTTGTCAAAAGTGTTGCTGCGATTGCGATGGTAGAGTCATCTCGCCATCAGGTTAGGATTGTTGGGTAGAAAAACATCAACTATCCAAAGATTGTCCCATTTAATTGTGCCCCTTTTTCTCTTGCCGCATACTCCTTCACCATAAATGATAGATCTGGACCTTCATTCTCAACCGCAATTCCATTCCAACTCTGTGGTCCACTCTCTCTAGCACCAAAGAATTTCCCCATCCCTTGGGATGCAAATCGCATCTGCTTTCATTGTTGGACTCAACGAGACCCACAATAGTGATGCTAAATGATGGCAGTGGGAAGGTGGAAATCTTTGCATGGTGCAGAAAAGAATGAGGTTGCTAAACTTTTGGGTAGATTGATATGTGTGTGTTTGATGTGAGCGTGATGTGTGGTGATTTTTAGGTCATAGGAGCTTAACTCAGTGAATAATGGGACCCGTGTGGACCTACACATATGGGGGCGTTGCACCAGATGAGGAGAATCTAAACAACACATGTATAGAGCCAACAGAGTATGTTAATTGACCAAAAAAGCAAATGTCAGTCAAAATGGGTCATTTTCCTGTCGTTCTTATAATCAGGTCTGGAAAAGGGGGGGGTGTCCGGACACCCCCCCTTTTTGTCTATTTTGGAAAAATAGATATTTAGACCAAAAAAATACCATGTGGAAGCAGGTGGTAGCACATGAACAGCTTATCCATGTGAGAAGTCTTTACTAATATTGACATACACCATGAGCGAAGACAACGATGACTCTGCCCTGTAACTTCCTCCTCATTGCAGTGGCAACCAACATGGCCATCCAAATTATCTGAATTATTTCCTCATCCAATCGACAGATACCATGGCTGACCAGGAAGATAGAGACAATGGAGACTGGAGACAGTGCACAACTACAAAATGAAAAACCAACAATCAACAGATACCATGGAAGTGAATGACGGAAGATAGTGACATTGGAGACTGGAGACATCAAGAAACTACAAAACAACAATCAACAGATACCATGGAAGAAAACAGCGGACAACAGAGACAACAGAGACTGGAAAGTGGTTGGTTGTTGTGTTCGGCCACGGCACTCAACTTTTCTTTGATCATTGAGACAATAAAATAACAATCAACAGAATCCATGCTGGAAGAGAATGGCGGAAGACAGAGACAACGGAGACTGGAGATGGTGCGTGCCTACAAACAACAAGCAACAGATACAATGGAAGAGAACTGCGGATAACAGAGAAAACACAGACCAGAGAGTGGTTGTTTGTTGTGTTCAGCCACGGTGCACAACTTTTCTTCTATTAAAATAACAAAACAACAATCGCCGGTGGAAAGTGGTGGAGAGGGACCTAGAGGGACAATAGCTATCAATTTGTGACAATGGTGGACAGCAACAAAAGCAAACTATAGTGACTACAGTGGAGAGGGACAATATAGCAGAGTTCAATAATGAAGACGGTGGAGGGCACCGAGATTGAGTTATGTGACATAACTTATCTTCTTGAGAATTTACACTATTTCCTCGGTGAGTAGGGTAAAAATTGAAATCTGGATCGATTTGGTCTAAAATACATTCCGGTAGCCATTTTTAAAAACTGTCCCAAATCCGTTCTAAATTCGGAATTTGGGTCTGTATATCTGGACATTTAGACACTTAAAACAATATTAC
>JABMIG010000363.1:0-37476 GCA_013187285.1 Cyclotella cryptica
GTAAGTCAGAGGTTGTTAGTTTGATAGATAATAATTTTAATCACACAGACAATCCTTGTAAGTGTACGGTTCTGCAATGCGTAATAGTTATAGATATTATGTGTATACATATTTGTTGTATGTTGGATTAAAGAGTATAAGTAAGTCGTCACATTAATTTCTAGTAATCAATCATTTCTTTTCCAAACATTATAAATTCTATTAGTCAGAGAGACATATGTTTCCATACAATCTGAAAAGTACTAATTATACCTATGTCTGTCCCTACTTTACAATATTCACCTGTCTGTACTTCAGCAAACATTCCATGTGTAACTTTTGTGGCATGGCAAATTGTCTCCACATATTTTCCATGTTATGTATTCATATTCATATATCTTGTAATTTTCACACTTTGCCAATGAAGATTGCCAAGTAGATTCTGGGATTGACTTCATTGCAATTCGATCAATTTATTACAATCACAGGATCCATCGCACTCGATTGATCCACTGCAATTGATCTCTCCACTCCAATCAATTCGATCCATTGCAATCAATCGATCCACTGCAATTGATCAATCCACTGTCATCGATTCAATTCAACTCAATAGATCCGATCCTCCGCAATCAATTGATCAATCGTATTAAACGAATCATTGTAATTGATTCAATCAATTGCGATCGATTGCCTTAATCAATTTGACCCATCACAACAGATTGATCCATCGCAATCCATCGAATCATCTTAATCAATCCATCGCAATAGATCAATCCTTTGCAGTCGATCAAATCATCTTAATCGATTCAATTTTTCGAAATCGATCAAGCAATCTATTTATCCATCCTTGCCATCTTTTTGGCTTACGTGAACTATCGATTCCTCAAAATCGTCCAATCAATATAGCTATAAATCTCATAGTTCATGGCAACCGCCAGCAGACGATGCAGTTCTGGCATGAAATGCCATGAAGACCAAAAGAAATGTTCCCCTATACTTCAACTTGGTGGTACATTCTCCAGTTGCCATAGATGTCAAAAAAGGAATATTCTGTTCTTTTGGACGGAAAATTTCCAAGAGGGACACTTTCTTTGTTCAAGAAGCATCAAAGGAACCCAGTACACAAGAACTTTCCAAAAACCAAGTGCAATCTTTGGCTACAGTACCCAACTGAGTGTACTTCCTGTAAAAAGGAGAAGAATAATGGAAACATGCATTGGGAATGGTGATGCAGATGAGGGTGGCCGTGCTACTCTCTTGCCACCATTTTCCTAAGTTGTTTGAACCATGATGATGAATTCAAAGATGAGGAAGCAGATAGGAGTGACCATGCTACTCCTTTGCCCTCAGATTTCTATTCTGCTCAAGATGGGTTCAATCTTGAAGAAGGATTTGAAGATGGGGATGCAGAAGGGAGTGGCTGTGCCATTCCTTTGCCTCCTGATTCTCATTCTATTTATAATATGAGAAATATCTCCAAGTGTCCAAAATTCAAGTCTCTTTGGGAGGTAACCTCAATATGCAAGGGTAGTAGAATCTTGTTTGATTATCTTCTTGGTTCCTCCAGAGTTATTCCTTACGAGATGAATAATCGCCTTCAATACACCTCCTATTCTAACCCCTTGTTCATTGAGTGTACTACTTTCCCTAGCCACTCATTCAAGGATAACTGCATAAATTGTTTTGTGTGCTTCTCCTCCCACAATATGACTTCCTTCAAGCTTGGGATTTTTGAAGGGATTGATTATAATGCTGTGATGTCACCTGACACCATTGTTGATGGTGTTCTTTGAGTGCCGGAGGGTGATGATGATCTGTTTCCAAATGTGAGCATGTCCTTCAGTTCCCAACCCCAAGCCACCGTTCATAACTTCATCTTGGGACAAGATGATCATACTTTCTCCATGAACTTTGTCAACAAGGTCATGGGTCCTTACTTGAAGAGTGATATAGAAGACGTTGTGAATAAGGAAGATAATTGTATTCGGCACACAGCCTTTGGTAAAGAATGGAATTGCATATTTTTGCTACTTGCAAAATCTCATCTGACAAACTATTTCATTTTATGCAGGTCCTGACAAATATGACTCCACATGTTTGATCACCAGACTTAATCATCAAAAAGTCCACCCACCAACCATCACAACAAGGGCTGACTTCAATGAGTACTACCTGACATAAGACAATGATGGTTGTCATTTTGTCAAAAATAAATTCAATGCAGCAAGAAAGAAAAGGCTGAATCCATTTGTTACCTGCTTCACACTAGCGACATACTACATTCCCAACAAGTGCAATCTCTGCTCTTGTGCCATTGTCACTGGAAAACATGACAAAACAAGGATCCTCTCTTCCAAGGTACATTGTCATTCCAAAACTGGAAGAGTCAGTATTAGTCATTTCTTTGAATCTATTTCTCAAATGGGATGAACTAATGGATAATAAATCCATCTGGTCCGTGAGATCCATGAGTAATGTATCCTCGGTCGTTTTCAATATGAAACCTTCACAAATGCGCTCCCATATTTGATCATTAAAATTTGATGCCTGTCTCTGGGTACACATACCATTATCTTTGATCCACTCAATATGACAACGTTCACCCCACCCACCATAAAAATTAGAGGCATTACCATACATCTGAACATATTTCTGCATTAACATATATCCATGCACTTTCAGAATTTTCCATTTATTTCCACATGACTGTGGAAAAATGTTTTTGATGTCTGACATCACCTTTCCAAATGCTGCTTTTGACTTACGAACCTCTTCTTTATTGTTGTCTGAGTGCAACCAAACTATGCTTGCAAGGAGATGTACAAGAGTATGTTGAACAAGTGAGGGGTGAGCACTGTCAATCTTCTTGTCCTATAGATTTATTCCTGCATCAGTGGAACACAGGGTGGCTAATGCTCGGATGTGACCAATATTTTCTAATGCACCTTGTTTTATAGTTTCTGTAGCTCCTTTGTGAAGAGAACTTTCATAGTAATCATGATCACAATTCCTCTTAAGGTCATGGTACATCTCTATGAATAAGAACTCCAATTCAGTTCTGGTCGTATCGCTTAGGCATTCCTTGATTACACCAATGATATAAACAGCGATGCCAACCCCAACAGTATGTAACATCTCTGGAGACATAGTTAGGTTGATACCATGAATCATGTCAGCTAATGGCCAGTCCCTTCTCTCAAACTGTATCAATCCCATGGCATGATATTTGTTTTATAACATCTCTAGCTGCAGTCCTGTCAAGATGTGATGATTCACGTTTGTACTGTTTGAACTCAGCTAGCGTAACATAATCACATGCTAATGACTCTGCATCAAGATCCTCACATGTGCATTTACATAACCTGTATGGCCGAATACCAGAATTTTGATAAGCAGCTGCCAGGTTGTTGTTTCCCTGGATGTCACCTATGATGAGGTGAAACCAAATGATTAGATTCTTTTCTTTTCCAAAAATTGTTCTGCGTTCTCCTCCCTTGGAATGAATGTCATTCATGTCCTGAAGGATAGTCTGTAAACAGTCATGTTCATCTTGTAAGTGGTCAAATGTCTCATTGGGGTGTGAATTTTTCCTCGATCCTCTGCCATGATTGAGATTTGGAACAAGTCCCAGGGGAAATGATGCACATGACCTTTTTCTTGTTGCAAGGTTAAGAAAGCAAGCGGTTATTAGAAAAGGTGATGTTGCTAGGATTCCCTTATCGTCAGTGTGTGTTTTGTCATAAAACCCAATGAGAGGGACAAGAAGCTTATCCGGATCATTTCCAACATAGGCTAGTCTTGTTGGATTCCACAAATCACCACTATGGATTTCCCCATATACATTTGATTCCACTGCTGTTCCATCCCATAAATTGTAACCTTTGCCTATGTTGGAAGGGCAGACAATTCTCTCATCTTTGAGCATACTCATGAGGACCTCCATTGTGTCTCCTTGTCACCCCTACTAACTTTGCTTTGAAATTGGACATGGCATGGATTTTCTTTAGCCTGTGTTGAGAAGTCCTTTCCGAGTCGAGCTGAAGAATGAATTGTTGACATCAAAATTCCCCTGTACACAGTGCACAAAGATGATGTCCATAATTTTTTCAATTATGTTCAGTGGAACACCACGAACATTCCTAATCACACTCATGAGATATACTTGGAATGCTATATCAGGAGTATAGCGAATCAGTTTGTGTCTACTTTGAATTCCATTTCGAAAATTGACCCTGCAATCATTGTTGAGAATAATGCATCAATAAACTGGAGATTATCATGTGACTGTGGTGTGGTACCTACTGTTAAAGTAGTCTCGTCAATGTTGCTGAGATTGTTGGTGTCCATCAGGTCATTTACTTCAGCATTGAAACAGTTTTCTACTGTCTCATTTTCTTCTTCCTGTTGTTGCAGATGCACATCAAGAAGCATTTGATTCCTACTTTTTGGAGTCATCGTCAATGTTTTGTATCTTTGTATGTCATCAGAATTGTGGCTATGAATCCATTCCTCAAAGAGTTTTTCTGCATCACTTAAATTATCGACATGGGCAGGTGGGAGGAAGAGTGATTTTTCAAGAATGTCTAGCTGTCATATCTTGACATAAACTGGCTTCTCTCCTCCATAGCTGAGATAAAAGGACACTTCTTCATCTGTTTGTTTAAGTCCAATCCAATGAACTTACATCCAAGGCGAGAGTATGGACACATAGACCCCTTTGCATATGGCAGTCGATTTGTATTGTGATGAGGTTTTCCGGTTGCTTATACTTCAACATGGTCAACAAGTTGTATTGAGATGATGACTGTTAGCAGTAAGATGAAGGAGATTGCTAAAAATGAGAGATGCAAGGGGGGTGTGTAATTGTTGGCTTCAAATGCATGAGTGTTTGACAGTAGCTTTGTGATTTTAATCGTGTTTTCTACATATATCTACTGAATTCCGTTATATAATAAAACTAGAAGTCTAATAAGTTAATCTGAAAATTTTTGTGTATTATAATATGAAGTACTCAGTAGTAAATTCTGCTCTCTATTATGGGTACTTTCAACAGACGACAGCTCTAGAATTTTAATATATATATTATTCTTACCGATACATTCATCGGTAAATTCCGCTTACACGTAATGAATATGAGTGCGTCGGTAAATTCCTATTACTTGGAACATGGAAATTTTGAAAGCACAACATCCCCATTACTAAAAAAATAACCTGGAAAAAATTTGTGGCGCGGTAGCAAGAAATACAAAGGCAAAAGTATAGAAGGACTATATAATTTACCTTTGCATGATTTTCATACAAGCATTTAAGATGGCCAATGAGCTGCTCTTGCAAATACTATGTTCAGATTAGACATGCTTCCACAGCTTCTATTTCATTTATTTGTTAGTTAGGCCTCTTGCAACAACAAAGAGTTATCATCCAACTCCAAAAACAAGACAGATTACACAATGTCGGTAAATAATAGCAGTTGCTGTTCTCACAATCTTTCGCTTGATGAAATTCCAGGTTTTGAAGTACGAGGAGAACTGGCAACCCCCGGGAGGTCAAGTGAGATTAGCGGGTTGAGCATGGATGAACTTAGACTGGCTTATACTGCAAGATTGAGTGAGATGAAGCAAGAAATGATGGAAGTCAAGGAACAGCTTGAGAGGACAATTGTCATGTCCTATGGCAAGAAAAATCATAACTCAGGACAGGACAATGGTAGGGTGATGCTGTAAACTACCAACGAGTAACAGCTTATGCAGCAGATATCCTTTTCCCCCACATAAAATTCCTTGAGAGGGGATGGAAGGAGTGTGATGAAACAAAAGACAGTGTGTGCGACAAGATGATGAATAAGATAGGAATTTATGTTCCCCGTTGTCTTGAAAAATGTTGGTATTGGGAGAACATTATTGCAGGAATGGTGCATATTGAACATAGAAGTCTGAAGTGTAACTTCCATAATGCAGTGCGGAAGGCTTTTCTAAGTAAATATTGACAATATTCGTTTTGGTGATTATTTGAAAAAGATTACTAATACTAAAATCTTCACAGGTGAATTACAAAGAGGGGGGGGGGCACAATACATGATGATGTGGTTAGGAGTGACGGTCTAGGTAAGCCTTTCTGGGAGAGAAAATTGATTGGAGAGAATACATCTAGAGAGGACATGCAGTGGAAGGAGTTCATGGTAGGGTGGTACTACATGATCACGAGAATGACAAGTGCCTTATACACGAAGGAGACTCTGAAGAGTTGGTACAGGGATGATGAAAAAAACAAGCAGCTGTGGGAATTGTTATCTGTGAGTGACATTGCTTATACAATATTTGTTTTAGAGAATCACAACGAGGTGTGGAAGCAAGAGTGGCAATTCCACATCGATAATCAGCACACATCACATGTAGAGAAGGAAAAGTTCCGCGAGTACAAGAAGTTATCATTATCTGAAATGGTAGACAAGGGGCTGAGCATAGAAGATCAGAAACATTATCTAAAGGTGAAGCCTCAGTTCACTAATGGACAGAAGAAGATTTCTTTTTGTGACACTGTGAAAGCAGAAAGGATCAAGTTCTACAAGAAGACTCATCGAAGATTGACACGTTTTGTCTGCAATGCTGTTAAAAGGGAAAAGATTTCTGTTCATTGGAAGGATGACTAGGAAAAGGATGATTGGATGGTTGGATTGGCAAAGAACAAGAGGATTAAAAATACTGGGTCCACTGATGTCTCTTTACCTCCTTTGGATTCAACAAGTTGTGTCATTGCTTTAGTACCTGGTGATTACTGGTTTGATGAAATGATGGAACAGATTAATGATGGTGATAGTGTTTGTTCCAATGAGTGAATATATAAAAATATTAAACTACTTTAAGATATTGTTAGTTAAGCGGGCTATCAATTAATCTTCATTGCCGAGGAGCATCCTTCTTTGCATGCCATAAATGTAGGTCTTCTCTTGTGAGGAACGTAATCAGTCAGTCTTAATGGGAGTATGAAGTAACTCTTGATAAGAGAGATTTCAGACTTGTGATGAAAGTGATTTTTATCTCTGGAAAACATGAGTCGTCACTCCCAATGAACGATATTCCTCACTCTCAATTAACATGATTGGTCGATGATTGTTAACCCAAGTATTGTACGACAAAAACTATGTGTTTTAATATGATGATCGTCTGCTAGTAACACAGTTGAAAAAGGAGCGAACACATTAGCCGATAGCATGTAGGTACAGACATGTATGTCGGAAAATCACTGATGTGATTCGTACATAACCTTAGGTGCTTTATGTAAGTACATGCACTGCTGTGACTTTCCCTGGTACTTTCCTTACACTTGAGTTGTAACTATACTTACGGTAAAATAGATAGTATTACTCACATCCAGATGGAGTTTCGCGCTCTATGCTGAATCATCTCCAGCATCTGTTGCAACAGAAGAAACAGCGGTTTTCCAAGAGTTTTCTGAAAAAATGATTTAGAGAGAAATTTTGAAAAGGAGATAGTTTATGGTGTTGGAGGAACTTTGTTTCATTTGTTGTATTTGGACCATTGTGCTTCAAGGTTGGCACTGAGAGAAAGACCCTCTAAATGTGTTACAAACAAAAGATGTCCTTTGGCACCCCTATTCTTGAGGAGCCAATGCCAACTATTTTTCTCTGTAGAACAGTTGCACTGATCTATGCCACAAGGGAGATGTGTCATGCAGCATACTCCCAGTCAATGAAGGAAACTATCAACAGTAGGATGGCAGAAAAATCAAGATAAAAGCCTATTGGGATAAGGTGGAGTATAAGTGGAGCCCTAGCTGAATAGGACATGTAGCAGTCTTACTCTCTATCTTCTCTCCTATCTTATGCTGATAGTGCAATCCGTGTTGGTATATTATTCAAGCCTCGTATCCAAGCATGTGGGGGTGATATCATGGTTGGATGATTGTCCACTTACTTTCTTGCAGGCATTGGTGTTATCCTAGGTGCTGCAGTTGGATATGAGACATCTCTTGGAAATGAGGCAAGAAAACAATGTAAGTACTCGATTGTAGTTGTCATCATCAATTGACATTGGCTTGAGTCCACTAATACAAGAAATGCACCTCATCTGTTTATCAGAGGCTCAATATTATTAGGAAATGGCGGACAGTGATAAAAATTGTAGAATTGGCCGAACACACCAAAGAAGTAACAACTGAGATACAAGGTAAAGTTAAAATTCTGGTTGACAATAAGAATTAGGATGAGTTGGTTGAATATAGCAAGTATGATGAAGTATGATGGATTGACATGACGGCTCTCTTAACAGGAATGTAAAATGACAATGACAAAATAACATGATGGAAAACATTGTGTGTGCCATGTAAGATCATTAGTGGGGGTGCTTTTACACAGTAGCTATAACTTTCTGATTATGAGTTCAATATATTGTTTTACTAGTACATTTTTTGTGTTGTTATCATCCGATGAGATGCTTGAGATGCATCATTTTTCCAAAAACATCTGGGGACAATTATATTATGAACTGCTCTGTTCTGGTGCTATGTTTTGGAAAAATGCAGCTGCAGGAGATGACTTGTTTTGCATTTTGAAGGATGGTGTGACGTGGGTGATTGGGTTTAGTGTGCATTATATTGGCAAAGGTGGATGTATCATGTCGATTTCAACACAAACCCTTATTGAATGAGCTTATTTGTCTGTCGATAATAAGATGGAGTGCTTAAGATTGTTGGAGGGATCCTTTGGGTACTCTATGGTGGAACAATCCAGCTACTTTTCATTGATTGCTGCAATTCTAGAAAACCATTAAAAATTTAAGAGTCCTTGCAATAGAAATTGTGATTGCCCTTTCTTTATTTGATGGAGAACTAAAGGGTGTGATAGGAGGGGGTCAGGTGAAGGGGCACTGCTTCTATTTTGTGGTGGAGGTATAGTCTAGGAGCATAAACACTAACCATTTCAGAATTACATGGAGCTTAATACATAAAAAGCAACAGGGAGGCAAACATGGTATGTTACTCGGGCAACATGGCAGGAGATGTGGGCAGACAGCAGCTGTAATTGCAATGATTTTTGATTCTGACAACAACATCACATAAAACAAACAAAATTTGTACTCATAGGTGAAGTGGGATGGCAGTGTGTGATGACAATATCTCCAGGATGGTTCGGTGTGTTTGTTTTTTGAACATTCATTTGAGGCAGTATGGATGCATTGTTGGACAGCAACAGATTTGCAATGCCATGTTTACTTTTTGGTGAGGGTGGTCTGCAGTCTGCAGCAGATTGTGAGAGGTTGGTTGGATCAGAATCATGAAACAATCAGCCAGTATGCAGATTGGATGAAGGATAGAGTGTTATGGGTACCTTTTTTATAGTTTGTCTTCAATTCCAGACAGATTTCATGTCACAACTCAGTCCAATTATGAACAAATTTGGAATATATACTCAATGACTTTTGCAGTCAGTCATAGTAATCACATTACAAAAATCAGCTGGTAATTCTAGAGTAATTCAAAATCACAACAGAATTCCGCCATAATTTATAACATAGTTAAACAATATGAATAGCAAACAACTCATTTTCAGGATGATAGGATGAAGTATTTAGGAAGGACAACAAAAGATTGGGTGGACAGAAACTACATGTGACAAATTTGTTTCAGGAATCATTCCAGGAGAAATGACTTTAGGATTGGGATATTACAATGTATTGGAAGAAATGCGTGATTTAGTTTTGTTTAGGGAATTGACCAAGTGGTGATCTAATTGGTTTGGTCGGACCTTCATTAACATGGAATTTTCTTGGTCTCAACAACAGAGTAGATTGTTCATGCACAGATAGATGTGACAGAAAGCCCAAAGAAGATTGGACAGACAGGCAACTAATGTTACCTTTGATGGGGGAATGTTTTGGTAGCACTAGATTTGACTGGAAAATCTAAGTTTGTGTGGAGTCATCGGGTGTTGGAATTATATTGGTTTTTAATGAATTTCTATGATTTTCACAATGAAAATAATGAATACAAGAGGTCCACGAGGCTAATGCAGAAATGTGACAGAAAAATTTTTATATCCTGACATGGGCCAAGAATCTGCTTACACGTGTAAGCTACATGAGCTTCCGGCTGGAACCTCCAAAGGTCTCCGTCACTTTGTATAGCACAAAGGAAGTACAAAAGTCAAAAGATATAATTTTCTCAGAAAAGAATATCCAATACTTGGTACGAATTCTACACATACCGCAGAAATCAATATCCAACAAAAGTTTACTTACCAGAAACTTCAGTATTGGACAAATCCTATATGTAGGACTAAGAAGGGAAAAGTCTTGCAACAGTTCCCAAGACATCTCCAAAATCTCCAAAAAATATCACCAAGCACATCTTTTTAATCATGCAGAATTCATCATGTAAATTCTGGACTTTTGTCGTTGGTAGATAATAGTCATAAAATTCAATTTCAAATGACCAGAACGTTCGACCTTTAAAAACCAATATCATAATTTTGTCACCACGAACGGCTCAGGTCATATCCTCCTCCAATTGTTTCATGCAGGTTTTGAACTTCATTGCCAAAATTCCAGCTAGGCTGAGAAAAAAGAAATCAAATATAGATTGATATCATATTTTTTGTTGAATCCACAAAATTGGCAAGTATAAATCATGACTTGAAGAGAGTATTGATCAAATTTGGGCTTAATATTTTTTCCAAACTGCCTATGGAAAATATACATACTGACTTGTACTTAATCTAATAATATGCACTTTATTTAATAAAAATGCAGTGCCCCTGCAGTGTCAAAGATGCTGCTCGTATATGTGTTGGACAAATCATTATATTTTGTCACATTTAAACCCTAGCACAAGTTGAGGTCACACATAAAAGGTACCGTAGGAAGAAAAACCTTTTTGCAACCATACATTATATAGAAAACCTGTAACATGAGATGGAGTTGTGCTTTCTACTTGTCTATCCCAAAGAAAATGAGACAAAACAGAAGAAGAGCATAATGACAACATAAGTCCAACTTTACTTGTGACTACCCCATGATTATTTATTTGCCTTACTGGATGCTTTATGATCAGCCTGTTGTATGATATGAATTGGTTCCCATGGAGTCTTGTCACCAGAATTGGCAATATTGACAATTTATGGGCCATGGCTTTTGGGTTGATCCATCATGATCTGCTTGAGTGATTGGCATTGGTGTCAGTGTACTTGGATGCTATATCTGAGGACCAAAACATGATCAGTGAAAAGAGCAAATACACTGCCATAGCAAAAGTGTTGTTCTACCCTACTAATTGGATTTTAGATTGGGAACTAATTTTTGGACAGACATAGTGTTGATTTTGCCTTGTTTTTATGGGATGGATATAGATAGCTTTTTTGTTTTAAGTTAGTCAACACAGAGAATCTCTGTTGATAGTTCTGCTACAAATAGTAGGTCCACGGAAGAATGAAAAGGGACACTTAAAAATTGTGGCACAAAGTGAATACTTTATCGCAACATGAGTCTTTATCAAAAAATGGTTTAAGGCAAACCTAATATTTGATGTATGTCACATTATTCATTCAAAATGCTATCAATTCAGTTTCATTTAATTTCCATTCTCAAAGTATCATACAAGAGACAGCTCTATAGTGGTAACTGATTTCTGTAGTGAAAGAGACACATATTCCCTCTGGATATTAAAGCAATAAATGCCTATTTTGATTAACCTTTTGGTATTTCAAAATGACAAAAATATGTCGATGAGTATATGATGTGTTTTACCAAGAATTACAGGGAAATCTTAGGTACTAGTCAGAGTTTTCAAACGATGCAGTATTCAATCTACATAGAACAAATGGTGTTAGCGGTAAGTAAGTCATAACAAACAATAAACTGTTCTTGTGCATTTGATTCTCAAAAGATGGTATTGCAACTTTAAATGGTTGAAGAGGCGAGAGGCAGCAAAGATGAGATCACTGGAAGAGAAGTATAAAAATGATGTTAATGATTAACAATGAGACTGTGAAAACATAGAGGGAAACATGAAAGTGGAGTTCTGGTGGGGGGCACAGAACACTTATTGTTGTCGAGGAACAGGATACATTGATTGAAAAGGAAGGTACAATTGCCATTGTGAATATAAGTGCTTCAACTTCAACTTCAGGCTATCTGCATCAAGTTTGGTACCAATGAATGCATACAAAATTGGGGAGAACAGGACTGGAAAAAAACCATCAAAAGCATCCAAAATACTTGATTTCCAGAAATGCAAATAGAAATAACATCAGTTGTACAAGCTATGCCGTCATTGTCAGCAAAAACCTGTTCCAAGCAAAAAAGAAGGAGTCCCATGCATTCCATTGGTTTGGGCACCCAGTTACCCAGATGTATTGTACAAAATGGATGTTTTTACTCTCAAGTCTACATGTGCATGCATGATGTAAATATATATTGGAAGATCTTAAAAACATGCCAAGTGTGCATCTTTTCTAAATTCCAAATGGTGGCCAGAGACACTGCCGCTGTGTATTAAACATTGTCAACATATAAAGCCAGTTATCAATGTCACGAAAGATAGGAATATTGATGCTTTAAAAGTCTCAATCAGGGTACTACAGCCCACTGTGATTACTGCCCCTGTAGATAGAAAAACATTTCATTATGTTCTTCATCACCAAGACATGATAACAAGACAAGATATATTGCATACTGCAGAAAGAACTGTTGCTGCTTTTCGAAATGATCATCATATGAGTGTGATTCTACTAGAAGTCATCAAGCTATTATGTTATGGTGCCAGTCGCAAGCTTGGAACATGGGTCGATTATCTAAGCTGCAACCTAAGGAGGTTTGATGGATTCATGCCTCGAGTTTCAGCATCAGGCCAAGTTCTGGGCCCTGCGCCCTGGATACTCATAAAGTTAACATTCTTTTTATGACGAAGAAAATGCAATTCAACCAGATTTTGGAATGAAAGAAACTACTTTCTGTGAAATCGCATTGATTCTGCAATTGGAGTCATTCATTTCTTACACAATTCATTCATCAACTCTAAACCATCATTGAAGAATCTCCATTTTTCACGTGGCACGCCCTCCATTCTACCATCTCCCGCCTCGTTCACATTGCGTATCCATATCTTTTCAATTTGATCCGGATACCTCCTCATGAGTTCCTTGTATACCTCAGGATCCTTCTCTCCACTATCCCCAATCAAAATGAATTTTCGCCGAGGGAACATTTGTAGTAAAGGCTCAATCTGGTGCAATTTGTATTCTAGTGGGTCTGCAAACAATTTCATCAATGATTTATCCTTAATCCGTATCCGTTTCAAGTGAAACGTGGCTTCTGGAAATCCTTCTTCTCGGATAAAATTATGCAGTTCTTCGTATAGCTGATAGGGCGATGCAGAGACGAAGTGGATTGTGCAGTCATTGAAGTGCCTCTTGCATTGAACAAACAATTGTTGCATACCCTCCACTGCTTTAAACTGTCGCAGGAAGGTATTCTTCATGAATTCTTTCTTGTCCAGATAATTCGTGATTTTCACCGTATCGTCAATATCGGATATGATACTAGTTCCCTCTTCCTTGACAAGATGAACATGTCCCTGGAAGATACGGTCGTCGTCCACTGCTCGGTATGAGACAATACCGCGTTCGTCGGGGTGTAAATTATCCTTGTGAATTTGGAGATGATGTATAAAATGTCCATCTTTGGAAGACCGTTTGATTTTTCGAATGACATCATCACCATCGAACTTTATGTTGACATACTTCATTGATTGATTGTCCGCAATGAATGGCATGATACGTCTATTGAGGTAATGCTTCTCCATGTCGTCATCCACGCGAAAGAGCTTGCCCATTCCTTTAATTGCGAGTTTTCTCTTCTTGCTGTCATATTCCGGCTCATAGATCCATCCGTGGATCGAAATCAGCCAATGGGTTGTATTGATTTGACTTGCCACGGTGGGAAAGAACACGACTCGCTCGTCGGAGGCGATGCGACCGGTGAAATAGTTTGGTAGTTTGTCAATAGCGAATGCATGGACTTTGGTTAGAGTCGATGGCCATAATTGCCATAATGCTGCTGCGTAGAGTACCCTCCATATCTGCATGTTTGGGTTGTTTTTACGTCGTGGGATCTGCTCGTGTCTGTTGTATCGTATCTCTCTCTGTTAGAACCGCACTAGAAGACTCGCTCATCGTCTCAAATCTCGGTGTCTCTCTCGGTTCGGGTCCGTTACAGTACTGTACCGATTGTTGCAGATGTTGCCGAGTGTTGCCGTCATCGGTCATCCCACAACGCTTTTTTTCGATTTAGACATGGAAATAATTTAGACATGGAAATAGTAGGCTCTACTTCCTCTAATAGTGGGCGTAGGTAAGCTTGATCGATCTCTCAACTATCTTATTAATTGGCCAAAGGTTAGTGTGTGGGTACGGTACAAGCCCGCGTTTCCATTGTATTGTTGTATTGTCCACACTCAACACGCACCCCTCTACTTTCCCGCCAAATCCACCACAACTGCCATTTGATTCAGCGATTGTCAGCGTCAGATCAGGTCAGATCTACCTCCAGTTCTGCGTACTGCAAAAAGCCTGCAAGATACCAGATCAAAAGAAAACATGATATTAGGACCATTGCTAAACATCTGACAGTCCTCGATTCATTTGCACCATGAGTCCAACTCGACCTCCGACGACACATCTTTTATGCTGCTTCATCGTAGCCAACAGTGTGGCCGCATTTCGATCGCCCGCCGCTCTCCCCATCGCCTGTAGAACATCGAGAACCAATAACGACGCGACGACACGTCATCGAATCTCACCAACTCCATCCCGAAACGGTGCATCCGCTGCTCTCGACCTCGCGAACGACGGCAAATTATTGGAGGAATTGGACGAAGACCTGGCGAGAGAAGTCGAGGAAGCGCTGCTCCTCGCCAACGAAGCACTGGCGTCCACCGAAGACGACGACGAGGCAGAAATTGCCGAGATCGCGGCCGCGTTGACTACCGTGCCTGTTTTACGGAAACAAGATGCGCAAGAATCCAGAGTGGCTCCTCCACAGGAAGATCCTCCGTTGTTCACTTCGTTGTTTGGAGACAGTCAACCGCGAGAAGACGACGCCGAGGACGAGTCACGTAAACCCCTCCCTCCCCCCGACCCCCCATCGCTCAACGCACTTTCCTTCGGTGAAACATTGCAAAGGGCCGTATCGGATGAAATCGATAGATTGAAAAACCTGTTATTCGGTATCAAACAAGAGTTGGAGGAGACTCAATCCAACGTCGTATCGGCAGAGTCGACGGCCGATGCACTCAAGAGAGAAATCGAACAAAGTCGAATGCAGCGCGAGGCAATCATTCAAGACATTGAACGTCAATTTGCGGAAGAGAAGGAAAGTTTGATGGATCAGTTGCGGGCTGCCTCCGAGGAACTTCAACTGGTCATGGAACAATCCACAAAGAATATCACGACGGTTCGATCGGAGGCGTCGGCGGCGGAGCGAGGGTTGTTGGATCGGATGGATCAATTTGCTGCCTCCATCAAGCTAGTTACTGAAGAGACCGTGAAGGCCAACATGGAGAAGGAGCAGCTGATCAATTCCAAACAACTAAAGATTGAGCGAGTGAAACAAGAGACGAGTGAAAAACTACGCAAGTACAAAGCCGACCTCATGGAGGAAGGAGAGGGGATCAAGCTCTACAATGCAAAGTTGAAGAAGAAGGCAGACGAGGCTGAACGTCGAGTGAGGGATATCTATGAAAACGTGAATCGTGTTCGTGAGGATAGGATCTCGTTACAACGGCAGATTGAGGATGTAGAGCGAGAGTCGTTGGAACAAATTGCAACTCTCGAACAACAGATACTAGAGGATGACGCCGAGTACACTTCCTATCTCGAAGGAGAACGAGCCCGAATCGATAAATTGATTGCCGACGCGAAAGAGAAGTATTCTTCAATACTCGCAAAGGAAAGGGCTAAGCGTGAATCTGTTGAGAGTGACTTTCAAGCCGAACTCGCTCGGAAAGAGGAGGAAGGAAAAGCCGCCATTGCTGCCATTGAATCCAAGGCAAAATCCAAACTAGACGAACTTGAAGAGAAACACTCCCAGGAACGTATGGCCATCTGCCAAGAGAAGGTAGAGGCGGTATCGGCCGTCCGAAAGGAGATGCTGGCACAATTAGCAATTGAGAATCAGAAACTAAACTCCATCCATGAGGAAATGAGACCCAAAATCGAAAGCGTTCGTAGTGAAATAGTCGAGGTAAAAGCAGCATTTGAGCAAGAACTGGAAGAACGACGTCAAATCGCCGAGGCAGAGAGGAAAATGTTTCTCAATCGTATGGAGGATATACGTTCGGATATGGTCGATAAGATAAACACTCAGCGAAAAATTACTGAAGCGGAAAAGGCAGAGTACATGAGAGAACAGAATATAATCATCGATGAGTCCGAGGAGCAATGTCGACGCGCCTGGATGGAACTGGCCACGTTGAAAAAGAGGGTGGGGGATGCGGGGGAGCGGAGGAATGAGTTGATTGATGAAGTGAATATGAAATCGGATTTGATTATGGAGTATGAGAGTGATCGGAAGAGTTTTCGAAAATCGTTGAGATTGTCGTTTAAGGCGGCAAGGGATAAAATTGGGTCGGGAACACGACGGGTTTTCAGGCGAGACAGAGAAACAACTTCCTCGTAGATAATTCTGAAGTAAAACGCTTGCTATTACATGGGACGAATTCTTACTCTAGAGACTGTGATCAATCTTACAGGGATCAATGCATATTATAGTACATTAACAATCAGATCCAAAGATACAAAGTTCACCTTGAGTTAAACCTCGCTTGAACTGAACACAAAGAACAAAGAATCTGCAATCACACGGAATCATCCAAATGGCACTGTAGGCCAAACCTGATGAGGATTCTCCGACAAAAACATTCCCATCTTCATATTCTTGTTAAATCCTGGCTTCAGCGGACGTTCCCTCCTCTTACTTCCGTCCATGCTACTATCCTGAAACACAGGTTGACAAGGTGCCTTCTTATCATTGTAATGAGAGGACACGGTAGCAACCTCTGGTATAGGAGAAGGACGGTAAGGTTGCTGCCTCTGGAACTGTTGGTAGGATTGTTGCTGCACAGTGGGAGACCGCTTGTCGTGGGAGGGAGGTCCGGGGGGAGGACGTGGATAAAACATTTCTGGAGTGGGAGGGGTGATGTTCACGTAAAAACCATATTGGGGGGATATGTATCCGTTGCTGTGGTGGGGGAGGAAGTGATGGGGCTTGGAATGTCGGTTGCTATTGGGGTGTATCCATGTTGTGGTGGAAGCAGCTGGGGTAGCGGTGACACCTTCGGAATCAGGAGCGGAACATAGTTTAGCCTCTTCTTCCTCTGCGGAAGTACTCTCTGCGTTGATCGAAGGCCCGGCCGCTGTTCCAAGAGTTAATTGATACGCTGGGAAGCCATTGGGTCCTCCAGTGGGAAACATCAATCCGCCGCTGGCACGCCCACATCCTTCTTGCACAGAAAGATGGGCATGTTGTTGTCGGCGTTCACCACTCGATAATTCAGTACATGTCGAATCCGAAGACACTGAACCAACTACTGAAATAGATCGAAAAGACTTCATCCCAGAAGTAGAAGAATGCTGTGACGAAGTGGTTTCACAAACCGACTCCGTCGACTGAGACTTGGCCGCATACATCTGATTTGGAGGACTGTACGACCCACTCCTCTTGAGTGCGCTCTTGATCACTCGAACTTTACTCCTCCCCCCTCTCGACAATTGAGGAGATAGAGTCTTGTCTTGAGAATCAAAGCTGATAGAACGGGACGGTTTCCAACTAGTTCCTCGTTTGTATCTACATTGGTGTATTCTTTCGTCAAAATACTCGACAAGGGATCGTTCGCCGGTTTCGTCAGACCAGGACATTTTTTTGACTCGGATGTTTGAATTGAATTGATTTGCGCGGTTATTTATAGAGGATAGGCTTTGGGTGCTTTCCTTCGATGATAGCGGTTTTTGATTTGAAGAAAATGAAGCTGGAGCAGACTGCATTTCTGTGGAGTCGGTGGACCCGCTGTCAAGACAAGCAAGATCCGAACGAGACGAAGTCCTATTCGGAGATCGTTTCATGTTTCCCGATTTGTCATCGAGTGACGAGGCATCCATGACGGCCACCAATTCATCCACCACCCTCGAAGCGGGACCGCTTGAGTTCTGCCTAAGAACATTCGAAGAAGGCCTTGGCGTGGAAAGTTGACCAGTGACGAACTTTTCATAGTGAGGAGAATTATTGGAGAGGTCGTCTTCGTCGGAGTCCACCCCCGAGCTGATTTGAGGCCACGGTTCCAGCATGGGGGAAGACGCATCTTCCTCCGTGGTGGGGCAATTGTAACCGCCTCTCTTTCCCCGATCGACGACATCGTTCCCATCCCGTCCCTTCTTCAACTCGTAATCTCTAAAACTTTCTTCTCCGTGCTGCTCGTCTTCCTGACTCTTTCGTTCTTGCTTCCCTCTGCGCTCTTCTTCTTCGGCCTTCTTGGCGTCCTCCCCGCCAAGAAGCCAGAGAATCGTTCCCACGACGGGAGCGCGTAGGAAGGACGCGAAAAGACCTAGGTCCTCGACGCGGTCGGCTTCTATGGGGCGGTCGAATGCCATGGGTTTGCTTAGTGGGGCGTATGCTGCTAGCGCTTAAGATGATGTAGTTTGATTACGAGTCGGATGATGTCATTGCGTGGTATGAAATCTCCATGGTCTCCTGATGTTGGATGAGGAGAAGTGAAGAAGAAAAGTGTGTTGAAAATAACATTGTGGTATGTACACGATTATCGCGTCCATGACGCTTTAGCAGGCGTGATTCCAGCTGTCTCCATAATTCATCATCATCATCTCTTCCTCTCTCTCGTAATGGTTTTCTTCACTCGTCACCATGATACGAGCAACATATGAGCTCCTTATGTTCCCATGGATGTGGTGATGCCAGTGACGGTTTTGCATCAAATCATGTCTTTCTAAACAGATGAAACTTCAGAAAAGGATCTTTTGTACCTCTATTTGTCCACACATTTTTAGTTCATATGTATGAGTTCCATTATATGAATTCAAACTCCCTAAAGGTATATCCGTCATTGTTACTACCTTAGACATGAAAACCGTCACATCACTTGATGGCTAGATTCCGCAAGAAAACAACAGCTTATAGAAATTCTGTACAGTACGTACCATACAAGATGGCACAGATCAAATTAATGTTTGGCAGAAAACAATCAATCTTGCATTATGAGTTCTTGATTCAATCTTGTCATAACTCAACCTATTTGTGCGGAATGCAACGATACCTTTTCCATGTTGAGATTTCAGTTCAAGTCCGAAGGACCTGCGAAGGACAGGCGGACTTTGAGGGAATAATGACCCAGTTTTCGTTTCAGTAACCGTTCGGGCAATACTCTTATCTACCTAGTATTCTAAGTAGCATAGTAGAGGGTGTATGTGTTGTAGTTTCCACCCGGGTGGCTGGCGAACGTCAGACTCTGTTCGCGCCAATTTGCGCCATTGATTTCTATCGAAGATGCGAGATTTCAAAGGAGTGATGGCGACAGACGTAAGAATGATGGGATAAATCGAACGCAACACACGACACAGCATGGACAAGCAGTGATATTTCTCTTACCTTCTCGATCAAAGTCTCTAATTAATCGCGTCGCAAGACAATGAAGCGAGACAACCGAACGTACGGTCGCCATCGCGTTGGCAATGCTACCGCCGCCACAATACTAAATGCCAGTGATCATGCCATGACTTTGACAACAGCAGCCATGTTTGTGATGCTGGCATCATCGATGACGACTGCATTTGCGTTTTGTCCTAATGAACCGCGACGAAGGGTTGCAAAAATCCCCCGTATAACTGATCAACTGATGCCGTTTGCTGGTGTTGCGTCGGATAAAATGATTTGCGATCTTTGTGGTGTGGGCACTGGAAACAATCGTCTATCATCATGGTGTCTTTACTCGTCAAATGATGATATCGACACAACGGATTCAATGAATAATAATGATGACGATAAGCATGGCTCGGACGAATCAACAACGGAGGAAGAAGACGAGTTTGATGACGTCATCACACAAAAGTTGCGACGAAACGCCAGCAGCGGACCCATCAACCCCATGAAAGAACATGATAAGATGATGAGAGAAAACCAAGATGAAGCTCTCTCTGACAACACAAACTCAGAAATATCCATGGCTAGGCCCGACGTTCAGACGAATAGTAGCGACACAGTATCGTCGTTGGAAGGTTCATCGCTGTATACCTCTCTACTTGCATCCTACATGGATCCCAACTTCGACCCAGACGCGTCCCATGACGAAGAGTACTTAGACTCTCAATTCAAAGAATTGCTATCACGTAGAGGGGAGGAGCTCTCCCGTCTTGGACCTGGCATTGCCACGTTGCCACTCGATCCGCTTTCTGATGAGGCAAAGACAGAAGAGATTTTAGCTCAGAAAGAATTTGAGCTGCAAAAAGTCGCCGAGGGGATCAAGTCCAACGATTCAATGGAATGGGATTTATCCAAGATTGAAGAGGCAGAAAAGCTTAAATCGGATATTGATAGGATACATGCCGATGATTGCGGGGCTGTTCTATTGGCTAATCTTGCTTTTTATGAGGCGTTTTCTGCAAGAGATGCCGAGTGGATGAATGATGTGTGGTGGCATTCTCCTTCGGTTATTTGCGTGCATCCGTCCCACCACCCTCTCATTGGGAGTGCGGCTGTGTTAGATAGTTTTAAAAGGATGTTTTCCCAAGACATGAAGGGGGACACTCGAGGGGGCGGCAGACAATCCTCTCGAAAAGTGTTTATGACACCCACAAACATTCGTGGTTTATCTGTCCGCGGTACCACTGCTTCCCTGGTTTGTGATGAAGAAGTCCACGGTAGAATTGGAGGCGGCAGCGATGACGAAGGATACTCGGGTCGAATCATTATCAACAAAATGCTCACGACCAATGTCTTTCGTAAAATTGGAGGAAAATGGAAAATGGTCCACCGACATGCAAGCTGGCATCCCGAGACGCTCGCGGCAGAGGCTGCGATGAAGGCAAAACCGGGCTTTGCGAAAAACGACAGAGTGAAATTCAATGATAGTTTGACTGCGAAGAGGAAACGCTTGACTCTCCAAAAGCTAGGAGGCGGTACGTCCAAACGACCGGCCGGCCTACCCTCTACGCCATCATCATTGGATGGACTTGATGCAAATGCTGTATTAGGGATCCCGTATGAGGACGAGGAAAGGCCCAAGAAATCCAAAAGTGTCGATGAGGGCGAAGATCTACTTCAACTTTTGTTGGGACTAGGAAGTGATTCCAAGAAGGAGAAAGACAATGACACTCCCAAAAGAAGCATGTCTCTGGCGGATTTTCTAGCAGCCGGTACCGAAGGTGAAACTACCACTACTGGTTCTGGAACTCCCGATGATCCGTTTATTACTACAAGGGTCATTCGTATTGGACCGGAAGAGATAAACAAAATGGCAGCAAGCGCTGATCTTATTGGGGAGGATGACGATGAAGATGACGACAGCGAAGATGATGATGATGCAACTGAGCAAGATGCTGATGTGGTAATTGATCTTCGAAATAAGTCCCAAGATGAGAGGAAGAACATACTTTCAAAAATATTTACTGGTGAATTGATATCTGACGCCTCAAAAGGCAAACAAAGTGCGAATGAAAGAGACGGCAAGGTGCTCAAATCAGCAGCACCAGATCTCTCTCCATCTGTGCAATCTAAGGAAAAGAACTCTACGACTCAACAATGCATTGCTGCCATTCGAGAACTTTCTGATCAGGGACAGCTCTCTCCCAAACAAAAACGTGTACTGCTGACAGATATTATTGCATCGTCCGCCAAGGGGGAAACTAGCATGGTTGAGGTTGCTTATGGACTGCTGCTAAATGATGGTAGCGCCGAGCCGGGGATGGAAGATTTTACTGAGCAATGCAGAGTGTTTGCATCTGTCTCCATGGACGAAGATGATTTGGACGACTAATCAAGCTAAAATGAACAGACGCTTAAATCTATTATTATAACGCCGCAGTATTCCGTGTCGATATCGTTGTTATAGATCCTACTCAACCTTTTGTCTTTTCCTCTTCCTCTTCTTTTTACTCTTAGCGTTTTCTTCGTCGTCATCTTCACCTACAATTTCCTTTAGCCAATTGTCTTTCTCTTCTTGCTTAGCCAGTGCAGCCTTCCATACATTTTCACCCTCCAAATATTCCTTCACCGCGCACGAAACCATGACGGATCTTCCCATAGCATTACTGCCTAGTCTATTGAGCGACTGAGACAATTCTAAAGAGAGCGCCGCCTTTTCTTCCAAGGGTAAAGCACGGAACAGCTTCATCACCACATGATGCCCCACTCTTTCTGCTGCCAAGA
Organism: Cyclotella cryptica; assembly: GCA_013187285.1. Classification (NCBI taxonomy): domain Eukaryota; phylum Bacillariophyta; class Thalassiosirophyceae; order Thalassiosirales; family Thalassiosiraceae; genus Cyclotella; species Cyclotella cryptica. The sequence goes on from JABMIG010000363.1 coordinate 22,422, forward strand.
ATAAGAGACGGCCGGAAAGTTTGGCAAAAAGTAGCTTGGATGCAACAGAATTGGATGGGCCATCGAGCAAGCCATCCATTATGCTGACAAAAGAATCGAGGTCATGATAATGCATATCGAAAGCAAATGTGATTGAAACACATGTGTATCATAACTTACCATCTACTACCGAGGCCATCATTGGCAATCTTGACCAAGTCTTCTTGTCCGTAAACCCTGACGAGCCCCTTGACCCAGTCTGAGCGTAACCTCTCTGAAAAATGAAAAATATGATGAAGCGCTCTGGCCCCCGCAGGGTCTAACACTAGCCGAATTCCTTGATCAAACCCTCCACCTTCGTCAGCATTTGAAGGTTTCAATCCTAGCAATAGAGGAATGCATTCTTCGGCAGATAAACCTTTCGCTTTGCTCCTCTTTTTACGCTTGGATGCATCATTCTCAACATGTTTATCATCAGGTGTCGAACTGATTGAAGCGTATCCACGCATGAGAGCATGAAGCATTTGCTCCTGATCTTGAGAGCTTCCCCTCGTAGCACACATTTCCATCGCTCTCCAAACAATCCCCATACGTTTGTTTGTGCCATTTCCAGTTGAGTCGTCTCCTGTAAACTTCAAAGTCGATCCATCTTCGATGATGCCAGTAAGACACTTGACCAACTTGCCTACTTGACTTTTGCTCCTTGCTGTATTCAACACAGCTTGCACTACAAAGTTTGAAACAGAGTGGTATGCATATTCGCGAAGTGTATCTTCGTCGTAGAATCCACCAGCATTGCAAATGTCGTCATGAAACGAGTCCGGACAGCAACGAAGAATCGTTTCAAGAAGAATCGATCCCCGAGGCTCTCCTGAAAGTCCGTAGATGATATCACCTGCATATGGCTGTTTGGCGTCTCCTTCTCCTGTATTTTGATCGTCATTAGAATTGCTGCCTTCTGTGCGTACTACACTTGGATCCCAACAAAGCAACCTATGAACAAGTGCCTCTGCCTCACTGCCCGAACTATACTGTGGTTCTTTTGGTAATACGCCTAATCGACGATCTACAGTAGATTCCGGCTCAATCTTGGTAGCCTTCCTATTGGAAGGTTGCCTAAGACGTGCATCGAGATGAGATAAGATACGTACGATTTGAACAATCAAGGGACCCGCACTGGGGTGACAGGTTCGTTGTTGGAGTTCACCGGGTGGAAAGACTTTACTTCCTCCACTGCCACTGCTCTTTTTACCGCCATTCGCTGAAATTACATCAATCATTTCTTTCAAGAGAACCTTTGAGTCGGATGCAAACTGATCTGATTGTAATTCGGACAACATACTCAACACTTTCATAGTTGTCACTTCCTGTCGAGATTGATTTCCCTCTCCTTCCACAGCAGCAGTTGGCTTCTTCTTTTTCTTCTTCTCCTTCAGCTTTCCACGCCGCGCAGCTGACAATGGACCTGCATCCCATTCTGACGCGCAGTCATTCCCGCTGGTAGCATAAGCATCCACAAATTCCACCCCTGAAAGGATGCATATTGCAGACCTCAAGACGTGCGTTCCACAAACATGAACGGCCAACTCTGATGCAAATGGCTTTAACTCTTGCATAGTTTGCAACAATAAAGTCGATAGATCGCCGGTGTCATTGGAAAGGAAAGCTCCATACGAATCTGCCACGATCATCCTGCCCTCCTCGTCAAACTCGTCCAGATTAACTTCACACTTGGCCACCACACACCGCAAGACAGTCTGAGCCACATGGCTTCCGAATCGATGAGTGCACATAAAAGGCCAGTATCCACTCATGCACGTCAATACTGCTAGTTTGGCGGTGTTGGAAAATCGGCATGAGATGCGAATAAGCGTTTCGACTTGCAACGACGAATTTTCCTCGCAGGAGAGCGAGGCTAGTTCGTTGTGGATGGAGGAGAGAGCCGCGTGCGTGGCGGTCAGAAGAGGAGGATATTCCGGTGGCTCTTGGGATGATTCTTTGTTGCTGTCCTTGTCGTTGTTTCTAGTATTCTGGAAGTGGCCGACGTAGGCACGAACTTGCTGCGCTGCGAGTGTTTCATCGAGGGGCAGTCCGCGGAGATAGGAGACTGTTTCGGGGTTGGGACGTCTAGGACGGCCGTACTCTTGAGTGGGGGCTTCTTCCACCATTCTTTGTCAAGTTCTGATTTGTGAATTGTGCCTATTGTTATGCTTTATGATCTAGACAAGGAAGTCATTTTCATTTGGATCGATGTTCTATTGATGGTGATGGTCACATGAAATTAAAATGAATGGCGTAAGGCAGCCTGGCATAAAAAATATTATTTGTCATAATAGTGGGCTGGCACCAATTTTTAGTGGGCGTGGATTTCTTATCTCACATGAAAGAAAATGAGATAGAGGTATTGTACGGATAGGTATGGTATGGTAGAGGCAAAAACTGACGTCCAAATTGGGTGTCCCCACCAGCCCATGACAAAGCCCTCACAAAGCCACAACGCCCGTAGTCAAGAAGAGAACTAAAAGATCACCACAACCGCTGCTTCCATTGGCCACCATGGCCCACCTCATTCACACAACTGCCGCCATACTCTGCGCGCTAACTTTATTCTCCAATGTCTCCGCCGCTTCCTTATTCGGAGTGACCTCGACGACTCGACAAGCAAATCTCCATCGCCCAACAAAAAATGCCGATATTTTCCTCCTTCGTGGAGGAGGCGTAGAAGAAGATCAAGACGCTCAACGATTCCGTCCATACCTCCCACACACCTTGTCCATACGCGACTCGTTAATGATTGCACACTCTTTCCATTCGCATCCATCGTTTGGACCTGCAGGTGGGATGCACGGCGCGACCTACACGGTAGATGTTGAATTTGCTTCGGCGAAATTGCACCCTGAATGCAATTGGGTCATTGATATTGGCGTAGCGTCCGATCTGGTTGCTGAGGTGCTGAGACAGTATAATTATAAGAACTTAGATCAAATCTTTGGCGATAACGTCATGACTACGACAGAGTTCATGTGTAGGGTAATTTTTGAAGGGGTGGCGAAAAATTTGAAAGAAAGGCAATTGGCGAATCCTGAAGAAGACGGTTTTCACGGCTGGATTAAAGTCACACTGTGGGAGAGCCACAAAGCTTGGGGGTCATATGAAGGACCTCTTTTGTGATATTTTTATATAACTTATGATTTGAACGTCAAATATAGCTGTAGCGCAATCGTTGATTACATAAACAAATCGGTCAAGATTGTGTGAATGTTTTTCTTATCTATTTTCAGTATCAAATAGCAATGCTGACACAGGCGTATTGCAGGTTTACATCTCAAAATCAGACGAGATTGTTTTGTACTTTTCTCTCAAAATTTGAGCATATTTGTTGTCTCCGTTGTACCACTCAATGACAAACTTGGGCGTTTTCAAAACATTTGTTGTTTTATAATAGTGGTAAATGTGTCCAAAGACAATGCCCAAGAAATCGAGGATAGGAACTTCGCCTTCTAGCAAAAATGTCTGGGATTTTTATTGTTGACCGAGAAAACATAATGATGACGAATCATGTAGAGCACAAGAAGATACAGTAGAAAACCCAAGACAACAAAAGGAACTTACCTGTGCTAAGAAGAACCATGGCAACAGTTCCGCACGAGTATTGAACAACTCAAACATATTCACTTCTAACCCTTCGTGGTATCGACTCCAAACATACACCAAAAATGTACTCAAGTTGTGCCCGAGAAACCTCGGACTTAAACCCAACATAGTATACCCTGTAACCATCATAACTGATCCGAAAAGCATCATGAGCCAAAAGTCATAAGGGGTGTTGTGATTCAGACGTTCTAACGTTGACATATAAGTCCATACGAAATGAACTGTCATGAGATATCCCAACCCCAGTGGGCCAAAGTTCAAGAACGCCGTAAAAGGTCTCCATATCTGCAAATGGGTCAGTGTAGGTTTCCAATCCAGTTGCAATATCGAAGGAAAGTCATTTTTATTTGTGACATATCCCAACAAGGCTGCCCCAAAAGAAGCCGTTAAGTACGCCTTCGTAAGTGGCGGTGTCTTTTTGTAAGCCTCTTGTATTTGGGCGAGGGTGGACTCGTCTCCGAAATCATCCTCCGCAGCGTCGAAATCAAACATTCCGTCATCATCAAAGTCAAAATCTTCGTCGGATTCCTCATAATCATCATCCGAGTCGTCATTGAGGGAGCCACCACGAATTTCACCAATTGGGTATAACGCGAATTGCTTGCTTCTCGATGAAAGGAAGCTGCGATGGCCAATAGCCGAAAAGAGTCTAACATTTATTTTTGCCGAGGCAGACGCAGGGTTTATTCGGGCATTTGCTGTCAGAAGACATGTTGCAGACGCAATTAGGAAACGGAGCACCATAATTAAGATGCAACTGAATGCGTTATCACTCTCTCCGTCTGGGTGTAGGCTGTTGGTCCTCCGGCGTTGCTTTTGGAGTGGAGATTTGTCCTAGATTTGATGTGCGCGCTTTACTCGAAGGGTATTAGAATCCCTCCTCGCTCCAGATCGTTTATCGACAAGGTATCATCGATGGCACCAGCACTACCTATTAGTTTTAGCTGTCTGCCTCCGTTCTCGTGTTGGTTTGCAGTCGAAGTTACTTTTCGACCTCAAACTCGCTGACTATTTCGGACTATTATCGTACACTCTACACGTCTTGAGAATCTTGAATGACGACAACGATTATTTAGAGAGTTATTACAGATTGACGGTATCGTAAGTTTCAGGTGGAACTTAACCCCGGTCCACCTAACACCAACAAATGTAGGAAATAGCTATTTTGGCTCATTACCCATTCGACCCATAAAACATAGCTTAGTTAGTGTTAGGACGCGAAATGGCCTAACTTCGTGGGATTGGTGGGTATGGAAAACTGCCCGAAATGCCGATTTTAAGGCTTAAGAGGTGTTCTAATACATCTCAGGAATGTTGCGCTCCTTTTGGGCTATCTGGTTTTTAGTATTGCCCATCCTACAGGCTGTTTCGTTAAATTAGTCAAATCAGAAATTACAGAATTTTAGGCGATTCTGTACTAGATCCTAAATACCGCGAGGCGTATTGAAATATTCATTTTTCGCGCCAAAATTGTGATGGCCTCTCTGAAACGCCGATGCATGCCATCACTCTGCCATTTTTTGTAGTCTGTATTGGACAAACCGCGGTCTCTTCATACTATCTTGGAGACTTGTATGGGGAACTGCTCCTCCACTGTTCTTGTCTGCCATTTCACGCAGAATGCATTAGTCTCGAGCTGCTGAGATCTATCAAACAATACAATTGGAGTTCTCTTCTACACACGATCCCATCATCTCCCTTCATCAATTTCATCCTCCGTAGTAGGGCTGTATATCTATTTGCCTCTCGCGCTCACGAACCAGTCTGTATGGTGTTGATTCCTTCGCGATTTTGCTGGAACCATCCCGTTCAGATCGCTACGACATCAAGAATTATCACTCATCGCGATTCCACCATCACGATCGACCTACTGCCACATCTTGGTCGCTCCGCTACCACCTACAACCGGAGCGCGATCCGGTTCGTTAATTTTAGAGACATTGCAGGCATCGCGCTCTCTAGTCTCCTACAGAGGCAATTCACTTTTCGCGCTCCGCCTTTTGAGCAAAGCAATTTCATTGTACGTCGACCTTCGTGACTTCGTCAATTCAAGGCAATATGCCTAGGCCAATTACCTCAGCTCCACGCAAGCGATCTGGGTACAAACGACCCACTCAAAGAAGGCGACGTTCTCCCAGAAAGTCAAGAAGTAGTATGTCACACTCCAGTGATGAGGATTTCTCCCCACCTCCATCTGACGACAAGGTACTACGCAATGTGAATAGTGGGATTGCCATCCCAGATGATGAAGACAGTCCTTCTCATGAATCAACCCATTCCACGGACGAGGTGGTAGATCCAGAGATATGCGATGATGGATCAGATGACTCTGATGTCACATGGACACCATCCATCGACGATGAATGTTCTGATGAAGATTTGGACCTTGAAGACAGAGCATCAATACGGCAAGAGATACCGATTCGGTATTCGGATATCACCATCTCATTCAACAAGGTTGACACTGATCTTGAATACGGGTATAATGAGGAGGTAAAGGAGATCAAGAAGAGAGTACTTCGTGAGTATAACAACCTCTCTTCAAGAGCAGTCAAGAAGGCCGCCAGTCTCAACGCAACACAAGTTATGAATGCTCTCTATAATTCGGAGTTTCTTTTCAGTGTATTGGGATTTCAAAATAAGTCATTGGTAGAGAGAAAGAAGACTGCGATGGATGTTAAGGAATATGAGTTTTTTCTGAGATGTTTCTTCGGGTTATGTTTCTACGGCTGCAGCCTTGCGGATGTCTCCAAGCATCCCGTCTCCTATCCCATCCTTGTCGACAATCTTAAGAGACTTAACACATGCAGTCCATCGATCCACCACAAGATCCAGAGGATGAACGACCTCATTTGTAGCTTTGAAGGTCAATCACCTGAGTTCAATTTAAATTCAGATGCTGACAATGAAGATGGAGGAGTGTTTTGGAGGCCCGTCTTCGGGATCGACCGTGCATTAGAGAAACTATTTCGGGATGTTGGTGGTCGTACCGCCGATATTTGTTTCGTTGATGGATATACAAACCTCATTATTGATGACAAAAAGCTTAGGATGCGATCGACAAGAGCAAATCATAGTTCACTCTCAAGACACAAGAGCCCTAAGTCATTCGCCCCGTGGGAAACTGTATCAACGCAATATCGACAGGAATCTCCCTATCCTGCCACATGAACCATCACGGCAAATCCTCCAAGGAAATCCTTACTTCTGGATTAATGATAATTAAAGGGACAAACAACCCGAACAAGGTACAGCTACCAGCGACAATCATCCATGGTGATCGCGGCTACAACGACGACGAATGCTTTGAGTTAGTGGAGAGTGCTGATACGGGGTTCCTCAACACAACAAAACGGGGTCCTTCCTTGGCATTCAAGTTCGGTGCCGTGAGGTATAATACAACAAGAGATCAACGCGACATTCCAGAAAGAGGGCCAATGCTTTCGTTGGGAGCGGTTCGATCTGTCGGCACTGCAACTTCACATTTTGTGGCCTACAGGAATGGAACCGGGAGAGTAACGTTCCTGCAGAGTACCATTCATTCACTGACTTACGGATGCTTTGATTATGTCACAGAGACCAAGGAGTTCGAGTAAGCAAGGCGGTTTTCTGAAATCCTGCGCAAAGAGAAGTTCCACGAAGAGGATTATGACCCTGAGGATTGCATCACAGTTCGCGAATCTGCTATACGAGAGATCTACGACAAGCATTGTGTCTACGCAGCTTGTAAAGGACAAGGTGGTGATGAGTGGCGGGTCATGCGGGCCTTCACGTTTACTTCGACATCATGTCACGCCATACTTCCAAGATCAGATGACGATCTCTCTGACCGTGAGTATTCGCTTCTGAAGGATGATTTAGGACTTGCTGTGAGGAACGCTGAGGATGTCGAACTCGATATTTCGTGGAAGGACAAAAGCGACGAATTAAAGCAGCTCTCCAACGACGAGCTGAAGAAGATATGCAAGTCTTACGGTCGCACATTTTCGAACAAAAAGAAGGAGGATTTGATCAAGACCGTGAAGGAGGGTCCTGTGAGCAGCCAGAGCATCACCGAGATTGAAAAATTATAAAGTATTCCTTCTTGCAGCCATTGGCACAAGATGATCGGTCGGCTCACAGATTTGGTTCTCTGAATGAAGAGAGAGTAAGGACTGCTATTGCATCCATTGTCTCGCACTTGGGTTGGCATCTTGTGGATATATTCGAATGTGGTCTATTAAGGAATAAGCTGAAGGAATATCTAGCCACTTCCTTGGACGGTTGGTTGGTGATCAAGTATGATGTCTCCGATGAAGAACTATCACGTCAATCAGGTGAATCCGAAGACGAAGGTACTGTGATGGAACGGAAGAATTACAATTGTGGGTTGGAAATTAAGACTCCGTCAAGCAAGAAGATCCTTCAGCACCAAGTTCGTCAGGGAATAGATCTGTTTGGAACATTCTCACAATGTGAATTTGGTAGTGACCAGTTCAGACAATTGGTCTACAAACCAGAGTATCGCGTCCAAGTTTTTCATCATGCACTCGTTACTAATTTGACGTATATTCTCTTTGTGGTTGCAGGTGAGACTAAAGTGCACTATGCAGTGCTCATTAGATTTCCCGAAGACAAGCTTGGAGTTATGAAGGGTCTTCTTACCTGTATCTATACAAGAAGTCTTAAATGGGCATATCACACATCAGGAAGTGCAAGTAATGTCACGTCCACCATACCCAAATTTCGTGAGGATGTAGTTTCGTCAAGGTCTTATCCCATCACGAAGGAGAACGTGTTCTTCAATTGGATTCTCTGGACGAAGCTTATGGACATGGCCCAGAAGACACAGTTGCCTTTGCCGAAGGCTCACAAACTCATCCCGGAAATTGTGGCCAGATGGAACAGGTCCAAAGAGAGAATTGACGAGATGACTCGCTATCTAGATGGAATGACCTTTCCTCTGCCAAAGGGAACGCCAAAGCAGCAACTCGTAATGCGGGAGTTCAAGAAGATGGCGGTAAATGTGAGTTTCATCTTGAAACATTGCTTCTCTCCTAAACCTCCTCCTGTAGGCAAGGGTTACGCGGCTATTCAGAGTCATCATAAACATATGAAGGTTACAATGAGAGATGTCTTGTTCGAGCTTTCTACTGGTTATCGCATAATGAATCCAATAAGAGGTTTTTTGCCAGCATCTCCTTGTCTCGGAACCACTGGTGTCTCTTCTACATGTAATTCGCCGTCTGAAGGAATATCTGGAGCAAGTGCGGCCTTTCGTGCGATTGACATGGAACTAGAGAATTCCAATTCGGATTGGCAGAAGAAAGCAACCAAATATGTGAAAGACAGGATTACACCAGATAGCAGGTACAAGTTGAAGAAGTTTATGGACGATGAGACACTAAACAAGATTCGATTAGACCGCACGCTATTCCACCTACCAAAATCCCACGGAAGCTATATTGATTCAAAGACAGGCAGAGTAACCGCAAGTAGTACAAGAGCAAGAGAAAAGATTCCCAAGGAGCTGGAAGAAGTGAAGGAGGACAACTCTCCAGAACCTACTTCCAAGAAAATTCGGAAGTGTCCTCCCAAATGTGTTGTGTGCTGTGCGATTGCCGACCCAAAGGACAAGGAATTCAAGATAACACAAACGACGATATACTGTTCTACTTGCCAAGTGAGTTTATGTCTCAAGAAGAAAGGGCACAGGAGGGCTTCGTGTTTTGAGATATTTCATCAAATTAGAGATCTAAAGTATCTAAAAGGCATGCCGGACGGGAGTGAAGGGAATACTGGTTCATCCAAGAAGAGGAAGGCAAGCAATAAGGATGCCAGTATTTAGTTATTTTGTTAGAAGTACATGTATCTGCAATAAGTGTCCAAAACCATGTGTTAATTACTTAGTCGGATTTAGGCATACGAAGTTATGTGTTAAACTACTAGTAAGTTGTATGGGAAAAAAATAAACGCATAGTTTGGTCACCGTTTTTTAAGACCAACGAAACCATGAAATAGCAGATTTTGGGCCGATTCCGAAGGTTATCTTGGGGGAAGTAGGAAGGAGCCATAATCGTCGTTTGAAAGCAAACTAACATTACCCCACATTAAAAACGCTCGCGAACTCGATGTCCGACAACTCGGTTGGGCGATTTCGACCCCAGCAACATTTATTTTTGGTTTTGAAAATTACGGTGAGCGGCGTCACCGTAAAAAAAATGGACCGGGGTTAATGGCATCTGTTATTCACCCGTTTGACACACACCATCCTGGGTACTTCCTCCCTTCGAAGAAAAATCATACGCTTTGTTTTGCAAGACCTTTCCAACCAACATCCAAATCCCAGTACTTCTGAAACTCTGCAGTTTTGGCAGACTTTGACGTAACCTTGGTACATTTCTACAGGGATTTGAAATTCTGCCACAGCCAGCAGAATTCTTGGACGATTTCTACGAAGAAATTTAGTAAAAATCCATTAGGCCCAGAGGTCGTAACCACAATAACTTGAAAAAGAGTTCGAGGCTATGTGCCATAATAAAGTAATGCCAACAATGGTTTCATTTGAGCCACATGAATTGATTCCAGTCTGCAACCAAACAATTATTATCCCTTGCGCACAACTGCGCAACCTGTCAGAATATTTTTACACGAACATCTGGTGTGATGAAGAATAAAGTTTTGTTACTAATGTTAGACAAAGGTGGCACTGGAATTAATAAAAACTCAAATTCTGCCAATCGGCAGAATTTGGATTTCCCAGTTTACCAGTAAATCAAATTCTGCTGAATCGGCAGAATTTCAAAGTACTGGGATATCCCCAGTCCTTCTAATATTGTACTATCAAATACATGAAATACTATGTGCTGTCGCATTACCTATTCGGGCCTGCATTTATGTATTGTTGGTGTTAGAATTAATAAATCTCAGGAAGTCTTCATTCAGGTGCTATCCAGTTATCTTTATTTCCTGTCCTACATGCTGCAGAGTAAAAAAGTTATTTGGTGAATTAATACGGATTCCTACATTCTTCCTGTCAAGACAATTGGACATCTTTTGCTCATAACCTGTTAGAGCCTTAATGCATGGAATTGTTAGTATTAGAGCAAAATATTGGGGAATAGTACCTGAATAATCATTTTGCAAGACTGATGATGAAGATATGATTGATAAGCGGTCAAATCTATAAGTGTAATGGATGTCAGTAGACAGTGATGAATTCCTTCAAGATGAACATCAAATAAGGCATCAAACTTAGCGATTTCCTTAAATTCAAGACTTTTTGGTCTTACATTGGAAACAGAGTCCATTGAAGTTAAAACATTATCGTCTAAGAAGATGAAAGCAGCTGAAGTAGAAGAGAAATAAGATTTAATTAGAATGTAATGGATTTTGAGCATCTATTTGGTCAAATTGCTAGTAAAGTATCCATATAAAAAGTATGCTGACTAATCTGTGTGACGGACAACTAGTAATTTGAGTGGCACAAAGCATAAAGCATAGATTTACATACATAGTTGTAACACCAACAAATATATGAAATAGTGCATTTTGGTCAAATTTGATACACTACTTGGATGTTTATCCAGGAAGATATTACATCAATACAAAGTGATGCATTGCTACCCACCATTGGTATTGTTTCTGTAATTGAGATCTTTGAAATATTATTGGGAATTTGTATAAGATTAAAAGTAGTAGAAGTAGTATCCTTCAATAACACAAGTGTTATATCATCAGGTGGTCTGATATGATGGGGACTAACATGAAGAGACTACAGAAAGACTGGTTTTCCCACCAAAATTCCAACAATGCAGACTCGACATGTCTCCTAAATGAGATGACAAATGTAGCCTTCTATGAGAAGTTTCACCACATTGCCATTAGCACGATCTTGACAGTCATTGCATGACCTTGACCAGTATTGCACGAGATCAATAGCCATAACAAAACTCAACAGTCATCACACAAGTTCCACATCCACAGTAGACAAAGCTCCAGAGTCATCACCATTGTATGACTTTGATAGTCATCCAAGGGGGGAGAGGTTGAAAGGCTTTAGGTAGTGCAAAGTTGGGTTAAATGTTTTGTTACGTTTGCCAGCAGTATATTTGTTGGTCAAATTACCTTATCAAACTTTGCTTATTCTTTTTGGTCTTCCAATCAGAAAATAAATTTAAGAATTAAGACCATAAGAGCATAGAAGTGTTAAACCTTATAAGCTATAACCCAACTTTAGTTATTTCATCGTCAAAAAATTATTGCCTCATCTCTCGACCCACCCTTTGCTGGTGTTGATCCCATTCAGCTGTCCAAGCTGAGATACATACTTTTGGTTTTGAAACAATGCAGTTGCCTGAGTGTATGTGCTGATCCCCAGACACAGTTCAGTGTTCAGTGAGAACCCACTAAAAGATCATGCGGTGTACATTGTGTACAAGATGTCATACAATATGTCAAGTGTCTGAATTGTTCCCTAAAAGTTTGTTTTTTCCTATGCTGTTCTTGCCCAAACCATGTTTGCATCCAGCAACTGCAAGGCAGAGTGCTTGTGTTCTTCTGGATCAGTGACTTCCAAAACCAACAAGAACCTTCTATTTTTCTTGAACTACCATGAATGTATTATCCACAACTCACAAGAGGATGGGGACTTCTATTAGCTCCAGACAGAATATTTGTTGCAACAATCAAAGTGCCACCTTCTCCAATGACCTAGACTGTTGTGTGGGACTACTCTCCTCAGAGAAAGGGTGCGCAATTGGTATGCCCACTCCTTGTACTACCTAGTTTTCCCCCATTGTAGATATGATATATCTGAAGAGTTTTGCTTTGTGTATCCTGAATCCTTTGATGTTTACATTATTCAACTTGGACATCCACCTGACCCTGGCATGTTGCCCTTTGGAATTTGAGAGTAGAAGCTTATAGAGAGGGAGGAATTCAAAATCTCAAGTTGAGGAGTAGCAATGTTTTGCTTTTGATCAGCATTCTACAGTTTCAACCATTGCTGTATGGTTGCATACCCGTAGTCATGCACCAAGATTATCTCATCGCATGGAAAAAGATGTTGGAGAATAAGATTCCATTCTTTCTGAATCCTAATTTTGGAAAATCCATAGGCACAGGTGGTTGTAGTATTGTTGGACACATCTTTGTAGATGCATTCTTAGATTGATAATTCTAAATGACAATACTGGGATGGCATAAAGTAATATTTCCAAGTATCCCCTTGTTGCTTCAATCAGGTTGTGCTTCTCCATTGGTCATAAGACAACTAACTGGGTACAGTCTGTTGTCAATTATATCACAATAGGCAAATCAATATATGTATCTTGAAGATCAAGACACATTGCATCAAATGCAGTAGAAATGTGATATTACTCATTACTAATCATTAGATTTAGATTAGTGCAAACTGCAGGTCATACTTGTTGTTTAGCCGAGGTGCTCCTTGCACATCCTTAACTTTGTGGTAGACATACTTTTGTTTTGTTTGTTTTGTTTTGTTTTGTGAGTAATTAATGTGATCATTACCTTACCCGGGACCCAAATTCAATCTGATTCTAAACTTCATACTCATTTATAAGCAGAAAACGACACAATACAATCTCATTTCAATTGCTCTTGAGCTTCACCATACATAAAAATACATTCAAAATGAGGTTTTGGGACGTTGAGATGCAATTTGTGCTCCTAATCCTATTCTAATATTATCCATGCTGTCCTTGTTTGATGTTGTTAAACTGTGCTTGCATGCATTAGTTTTGAAACATTCACATGAAGTACAGTCTGTAACAAAGTGGTCTTGGTCACAGAAACTACACTGAATATTCCTGCTTGTGTTGTCATTGAAATGAACCATGTGAATGTATCCACAAACATTGTGTGAAAGACCAAGTGACTGGAAAAACTCTTTAATTTATTAAGGCCACCTTGACAGATGTATCCTCAACAGATGTATCCTCAACAGAATTAACCTCAGCAAAATTAGTCTCCACAGAATTATCCTCATTAGAAGTAGTCCAAAAGAAGTAGCTTTGACAGGTGTTGTTTCTATGAAAATAACTCCAATGGAGGCACACCCAGTGGATGGAGCCTCAACAGAAGTAGACTTGACTGAAGTAGCCACAACATAAAAACCTCAATAGAAGTTGCCTCAACAGAAATCGTCTCAACAAAAATTGCCTCAACAGAAATCGCTCAACAGAAATAACTTGATAGAAGTACACCCAATGGGAGAAACCACAGTGGCATTAACGTTATTGTAAACATTATCATTTGTTGTCCTCACATGGGGGATATCATTTTTGATGGAAGCATTGGTGTCAGCAATTGGTGGATCAGGGTAGAAAGATTGATGTTTTGATCATGTAGTTCCATTACCACCATGGTGCTGTAGATAGACAGGAGCATGGGTTGTTCTTTAGGTGCACGAAATGGTACTTGTCTTGGGATTCATTGGGAGCATCTTAAATAGAATTCTATTGGCGGACAAAATAGATGCACCCATTAATTTTATAAGCGAGGATATTTTTATCTTGAAAGCATGAGGATGTTTTCCAGATAAAGAAATCATAGAAAATTTTAAAGCTTCCAAAATGGTTCCTACCAATTTCAAACTGGCGTTTACTTCATTATGATCTGAAAGATACCATATAAATGTTGGGTACCAAATGTCCACCCGCCCCGTGCTGGAACTGGGATCATTTTTGCCCGTGCTGGAACTGGGACAAAAACAGCCCGTTGGCACTGGCCAAAAACAATCAAGTGAAGATTTGGGACGTTTTCAGTTGAAGTAGAGTGTTAGGGGTACCCGAACACCGAAAATTCTGACATGCTTTTCTGACCTAAGTTACTTGCTTCCGCTTCCATGCCATCATGTGGATTTTTGCATCCACCGCATTGCCATCACATGCATCTTTCTTTTGCTGTGTCATAAGGAAAAAATCATGTCACTACATTAGTGCCACATTGGGACTTCCCAAATTGGCACTGCATTTACAGTGCTAAAGACAATAATTTCAAACTACATACTTATGTACCCTCCTCAGTGAAAGTTGGGGCGCCCTAAACTGGCACTAGTGACAATTTGGGGTGCCCCAAGGTGGCTCTGGTGCCACAGCGGGGCCAGTGACAATCGGGTTTCGGGTCGAAAGTCCAGTTCCAGTACAGGGAGCCCAGTTCCAGCACGGGGCGCGTCAAACTCGCAATTTCGCCCCGTGCTGGCACAGTGCCACAGCGGGGCTGTTTTTGTCCCAGTTCCAGCATGGGGCGAAATGACGTTCCAGTTCCTGCCGGGGCAGTGGACATTTGGTACCCAAAATATACGGCAGGAAAACAAGCCAAGTCAGAAGTCATGTCACAGAAGTCCATGACTAGATCACTTGCATGACATGAAACCAATGTCATTCTCTTTTGCCTATGCATTTCCTCTCTCTCTCTC
>JABMIG010000363.1:47732-119403 GCA_013187285.1 Cyclotella cryptica
ACTTCCTAGAACTCCCGAATTATGGTCATACTTGGAGTCACTTGAATACTTTCTCCACAATTCGGCAAATAATTTCAAGAGGCCAGTTTTATGATGTGTCAACAGACATGGAAAAAAATTACCAAGTATTTCTTGATTCTTGCATAAAAATCTATACTAGATAGAAAAATATAACCTCTTTTGATCAATTCTGCAGTTCTCTTTTTGCACATGATGATGCGACCCATCACCATGGTTATCATGTTTGCAGGGGCATCTCCTCTCAGTGCTCATACACACTCATTGCCGCAACCACCCCAACTCATACGTTGGTTGGCATCATCACCACCAGCTGTCTCTCCCAATCTAGTGAATATTTCACCAGAATCTACGGAGAATGTTGGTGCTTGGCGAAGATAACGTGATACCTGGGGCATCAGGCATGATAGCTATCAAACACACAAGGTAAGTAATTTTCTGTGATCATTTTAAGTCATTCATTGATTGCCCATCACTTATTGTGGACTGTGTGTTTCTGTTGTTATGCAAAGGTGCTTGATCTTGTTGTTTTCTTTGATTGATGTGTATCGTTCCTGTACAATGTTGAGTTGCATCCACTCGAAAAAGATGTATACCTACATTCTCTCCTGTCGCTCCCTTTCATCATGCAAGTGCATCTCTAAATTGGCCCTCCCTCTTTGTCATGGAGTTGTTGTTTGACTGGCTTGTTAACAATTGCCACTTAGTCCAAAGGGGGATTTCCTGTTAACTGTTGATTTTGGAGGCAACTGTTGGTAGTGAATTGAAAAAAAGCCCACCCTTGTTGGTCTTCCACTGTCATTGCTTCTCTCACACTTTAAGTAACTGATATAATATTTTGACACAAACCACTGGGCTTCTCAGACCTGCCTTCTTCCTCCCAAACCAAATGCTCCATCTTGTCAAATTATGAGTTGGTTTTTATTTTTCCATCAAGTCAAAAAGGTCTGTTGAACCATTAAAAAGCTGCCAACTTACCGCTCCATAGAAGGAAAAATATCAAGCTTATTCTGTTGATACTGATGCAACACATCAGTTGGGTGAATGAGTGGAGACAGGCAAAGAAGAGGTGACAACTTTAGAGAGTTGTGTCATTTTTCTTGTACTGTTAGAAAATGATAATCAGTTTCCCTTACTTTTTCTAAAATTCGGACCTCATTGATAAATCTTTTTGCTCTCATGAAGAAACAGAGGGCATTAAGTGGTGCTGGGAGGAGTGATGATGGGGTCTGGCAATAGGGGGTGCACTGACAAAAGGGTCGAATTTTTTTCCTCTCAAAATGAAATGAATTAACACACATGGTAGCTATAGGTCAAACTGGAATGTATACCAAGTTTCAGGACAAAAAAGGTCAAGAAGTAATGTTTTGGTAGTGTTTTGTGTACAATATTCTAAAATTACTAGTGATTGGACTAGTGATTCACAGATGTGTTAGTATTCTGTCATATAATATGCTTGCTTCATGACTCACAATATGAAAATAAAAAATTATATTAATATTGATAAGAAAAAGGAAACCACACCAAGCAATCAGACCCATTTATAACAACTACATTCAAATTTAAATATCATTTTCACCAAAATAATGTCACCATGCACCTTTTGTTGCTTTACCTGTGTTCCATTTTGATGACAGCAACTTCTCTTTTGTAACTGACTGTTGCCCTGGATTGAGACGAGCCCTGACTCCAGTTAACATAGACACAATTAGTTTTTGCATTGCACATTGACTCTACTATCCCATGACACCAATTCACATAGCTAGTATCATCTTGTCCATCATATTGAAAAAACATGTTAATGGGAAAATCCAATGAAAGAGTCATCAACAATGGGCATGATTGTAGACTGCTTCCCCGACCAATGATCAGTCTTCCCTTCTTGTTCAAGTTTATCTCATTCTTCATGTGCACTTGTTTTGAATTCTTCCATTTCATCTTCATTACCAGCTGCATACACACTGATAATTCAGATTCCGTGCCAAGAAGTTGTAACTCTGGTGGTGATGGAAAGTTTATGGGTGGTTCAACTGGAAGTGGCAATTCATCGGACATAGGGATCACATTTCTATCATATGTTTCAATAGTTGTTTTGAGGAAAATGTTACCCCACTTTTAGACCACGGGTGATGTGCATCTTTCCATCCAAGACCCAAATAGCGAATCAAAAGTCGCTCCTTAACAGCATTCAGTCTAGCAGACTCACTCTTGAGCTGCCCATATACTGACTGTGCACACTCGACAGTCTTCCAACCATGTGGAGAGTGATACTGTTCCCACAACTGTATAGCAACAATGTACTCTTCTCTGTACCTTGCAATCTTTTTTCTGCATGCTATTTCTTCTTTTTGTTGGCGTGACTCCTTTTGTTTACGAAGAGCATTGTCAAAGCATTTTCTTGCATTAGCGGTTCCATGTCTAGCTGTCTCAATAACTGATTGTTGGAGTTCACTTGGCAAAGCATGAAAGCATCCATAGGTGCAATCCAATCTTCCATTTTTATGATCTTGCACATACCAAAGCATTGTGACCTCGTCCAAAGTCATTATTTGCTCTCATCTGCCCTTCTCCTGCTGCATTATCCAATCATATCCCAATAATTTGAAAGTCTGCCAATTTGGCAGACTTTGATTTCTCACTTTATCACTTTTTTCAAAGTCTGCCAAATTGGCAGACTTTGGATTTATACTGAATCCTATACATGTGAGTTTAACATTAGTAACAAAGCATTTGCGAAATTGTCTGTCTGTCTTCGTTGATAGAATCAGCATGATTCCTGGAATCAATTCACGGGGCCATACAAAATCTATGGTTGGCATTAGTTTTGGATGGCACAGAGCCTCGAGCTCTTTTTCAAGATAATGTTGATTCGACCTCTTGGCCCAACTGATTGTCATTGAAATTTCACATAGGAATCATCCAAGAAGTCTGCCAGGGGGTGGCAGACTTTCAAACCATTGTAGCAACGTATCAGAGCTATGTGAAAGTCTGCCAAATTGGCAGACTTTCAAAAATCGTTGGGATATTGTACCACTTGTTTCGAGAGAATGAGTTGAAGAAACATGATTTGATTCGGCGATACTGTTACTCGCCTCTTCATGAAAGCATGCCATTCTATCTCCAAGGTTGACTATTGCTGCACTATACTTACTCCCGATACTTGAAAGGTATGCAGATGTTGCATTCGAGGTATCTCAAAACTCCATAAGAAATGTTGATGCAGCTTCCTCAGCTAGCCTGCATGCAATTATGTTTGTTTGACAAATATCAGCTCTGGCGGGATAGAACAATTTGGCACAAAGTTCATCATATGGCACACTTGACCATCTTCTGAATTAGTTCTCCCAACACCTTGGCTTTGCTTCTCAGTGAACATGAACTCAAGATATGTGGCAAATGGATCCACTTTATCTGCTATTTCCAAAAACATGTCCATCATAAAATCTTCATCCAATGAAACCTCTTGTTTCTTTGATCTCTCCTCAAACCGATCCTCTATAATGTCCAATAATTTCCCCATGTCATAGTAACCGAAGTCATAATTACCTGAGTCTTTTGAATTCCCAGCTAACCATCTTGTTGGGAGACAAATTGCAATATGAAGTATAAACAAAACACAAAGCAGGGCGACCATTTCTCTTGAACGCAATACAGAGAATAGTTTTCGCTGTAATATGCTGTCACTCCTAATACCATTGCAAAGTTGCCAATGGAGGAATTGCAGCTAGCATGGAAGGTTCATCAATACTGCTGGTGCACCCTCTACTCCAAGATCTTGCATAGAACCACCACATGCATGAAGAATTGGGTACAGATATGATGTTGGATGATATACTCACATCCACTGTTCAAACATTGAGCCATGGCCCTTTGCATAGTTTGCAGTTAGTCCAAACTCTTTCTTGATGCATCTGAGAAAGTCAGCAATCTCTGTTGACATGCAGAGGATTGGAGGCATCTTGGTGAGGTCATTTTCTAGAATTCCAGCTAATGTTTGCTCAATTGTTTAGTAACAGCACCGAACCATACATTTCTAAGATGCTGCCAACAGTCACCTTCAAAAATTTTGATACTATCTTCATTCCAACCTTTTTCAATGGCTACTTGCCTGGTTTGTTCAATGAGTAACCATCAAAACTTACATGCAGTATGGCAAGTGCCAACCATGACCATACCCTTGCCTGCAAGTTTTGCTAAAGACAGGTCACCTGCAGATGGGATGAGACAAAGTAAGTTTGCATTGTCTGGAAACATTTCCATTGTGACAGACTGCCAATTGTCAAGCAACTGCCCACTTTGTTTGAAACGTGTCAAGATACTGGAGACTAGATATATTCAGAAGTTTCTTGCTCTGCAAGGATTGATGGTGAAAATGTTACAGTTTTGTATCCACCATCTGTCAATATTCCAATGATGACGTTTTTGATGGAGGTTTGATGTCTGCTTGTTCCATCAGAAAACAGTTGTGAGAAAGTTGCTGCATTACCAATCTGGTAGGCTGCAAGTGTTTTGGTAACCTGTAGCAAAATTGGGCATGCTGCACGAACAAATCTCACACTTGGAAGCTCATGAATGATCTTATGATTGGGAAATAAAATTTTAACAACTGTTAGAATATTTACAGACACGCATGATGGTGGAGTCCGATGTGCTTTTCCAACACAATTTGTGTGACCCTATTGTCCTGGCTTTTTTTGTTTTCTTCACTGATGAATAGTCTGCTAGTTTCTGAGAGAACACAAGGATGAATGAAACATAGTCCAGCTAAATGTCCAATGCATTTAAGTTATAACAGCATGTACTCACATGTATCTCTTCCACTGCTTTGTTCAATTGTTTCTCATATTCTTTCACTGTCTGTTCATGATTGAATTGTAATAGGTCAGTGATATTGTTGCAATCTTGAATTTCCCTTTTCAATGTGGCGACTAACACCTGCTCATCTCTTACTTACTTCGTAAGCAAATCAACCTCTTCTTTCTTCAAATTAGGTTCATCCGCTAAAGCCTTAGCTCGCTCCCTAAATTTTGATCTGTCTTTGTCTGTAATTCGTACAATTTGATGTGCATCCATGATTTCATCAAATAACTCATTGAACATTTGTTGCATTCCACTCAATTTGTCCATAAACTTACAAATTCAGGAATTTTTTTAACTGAACTGCTTCTGAATGAGACTTCTGTTGTTGAGTTAATTTCTCTCTGTGTTGGATTTTCATGGCATTAATGAGAAGGTTGTTTTAATGAATAATCTTTTGCTGGCCTTGATGTGTTTCCTCTGCATCCAATTTGTACTTTGAAGCAATTGCATTTGTTTTCTGAATGGGGAATAGTACAACAGATACGTGTTGAGAAACAATTTCAAATCAATGATCAATGCAATAGTGGATTGATAACAGTTGTACTACTCCCAACGCTCTTCTGCATTTCAGAAACTGCATGATTATGCTCATTTTCAATTGCATTAACTTTTTTACTATAATTATTGTGAATAAATGAAATCTCTCAAGCATGGTGTTTGTCATTCAAACTCAATTGCCGGCGGTGCTCTTCCCCCTGCAGCATCTCTTCCTTACGCTTTGACTCCATTGCATTCTCTCTTATTTTTACTTTTTGCCTTCAAATCAAGAAGATATTTGATAAGTCAAGAGATAGGCAGCATTAAACAAACAATGTGACAAGAATGATTACCTTCTGCCTTTCTAGGTCACATTGGTGAGAAGTGTTGAATTTTGACAACTTGTCTTCATTTTGTTTCTCCAATCGGTTGATTGCTGCTGTGCTCTTTTCCTGTGCTTTTGTAAAGTTAGACTGAACATTTTGAATAGATGATTTCAAGCTTGCCTTGATCTTCCTCTTTTCGGAATTCACTTCTCAAACAAAATCCCTTGCACTCTGCAGACTGGCAGAGACCTTTTTATGCTTCTGTCCAAGGACATCTGCCTTCCTTGAAGCTGCTTCCTTTTCTGTTTACAATACCTTTATAGGAATCACCTGCTGCCTCAGTTTGAATTCAAGCTCCCTCGTTGTTTTCTTTCTAGTAGCACCTTGACATATCACTGGTTGACTGTCGGGGGGATCTACAACCCTAAACAATGAAGGTGTAGCAATGCTTTCATGTGATGGCAGTATGACAGGATGTGCAGAGGTCTTCATTTGAGCCCCAGTTTTGATGTTCATGGTAAACTTTGGTTGGGAGTGTTTGCCTTGGCATACACAATTTTTGGTAGGTACGACTGGGAGTTGTTTGGCTGACAAGTCCTCCATGATTGAGCAAAATTCTGTCAAAGTGGGAGGGTAAGAATTAGAGATGTCAACATAAAAAGTAAAACAACAACTGCAGAACAAAACTCACATTTTTTGTACTTGATTAAATCAGCACAGGGCACTATTGGTAAGCACAAGCTTGTGGACAACTGATGCTTGTATGGATGAATTTGGGTCAGGATTGGGTGAGATCTTTGAATTGGATGTCTTAAGATGTCCCATTTTGCATGATTTTTTGTATGGTGTAATTTGTAATGTTGCGATGTCCAATTTTGTACATTTTTTTGTATGGTGTAATTTGTAATTTACAATCGCAAGCATCTAGAAAATGCATGATCGTGGAATGCAGCAGCACGTGCGGTGTTTGCCTGCGTGCCACTGTATTCTCAGAATTCACAGAGGACTCGATAATGTGAAGATATCTGGGAAACAAGTTGGGATAGTGGCTCAAAATTTGAGTGATGTAATTGGAACAGTCACAGAAAAATCTCGGAGGTAAGGCACGATGTGTGCCCCGGTCCGGGCTTCTCATTGTTTATACTCACACTTTTTGAAAGAGACAACAAGACCATTTTTACTTCTTTATATCTAATAGATGTGTGCTGAGTAAAAAATGTCAGTGCACCCCCTACAGTCAATTGAGAGCATGCAGCAGAATCTTTCGACGACTGATCAGTGGCAGAGCAGGCCAATGGTATTTGGTGGAAAATAATTGAAATAAGTTAGGAGCAATGCAAGACAAAGCTGAATTCTGCGGATATTGTATTTTGATCTAAATATACTTAACAAATTTACATCACTTTACTCTGACACGTCACTGAAATGGTGCCTTAGAAATTTACTAGTAAAATCCTCACCAACCTATTGGCTGACAAATGTCTCAAAAGTTTGATCAGAGAAATAATAACATCAATCGGTGTCACTTGGTGTCAATCATGTTTGCCGATTGCGTCTCTTGATGTTACTTGGTCTGTCACACCGAGGACTTGGTGTCAAGCACCAAGTACTTGGTGTGACACACTGAACTTGGTGGTTCACACCAAGTAATCAGTGTGACACCAAATACTAGGTGTCATTGGATAATACTAGGTGCCACTTGGTCTCACTCAGTGTTACTTTATGTTAATTCTTTGTCACATCTGGGTCTATATTAAGAAACAACTTCAGACAGGATGACATGATAGAATATATCTGAGGGCTCTTATACAGAGAGTCACAGTGACCCACAACAATAATAACTATCTGTTTAATCATTTTTTGTGCACTGTAAAGTAAAAGAGGAAGCCTACTTTAAACTGCAGGTATTGATGAGAGATGGTTGTCTCACTGAGCATACCAAAACCCATTAGTAATTGGTGGTTAACGCCAAGTACTTTCTGTGATTAAATACGTACTTTGTATTAACCCACCAGTACTCGATGGAGTACTCAGTGAGTTGCATCAAGTACTTGTTTGTCACTACCGTAAACTGCAGGTCTTAAGTACGACCGGAGTATAAGTTCCAATTGCCTGATCACATAATTTTTTTGTTATTGTTTTTCTACTGTTTAAGCCCACAATTTTGAGCTAAAACTTTCTTGAATGGTTTCTCCTTGCCAACAGTAATACGCCAATCTGTATACACTTCCATAACTCCGTGCAGTTGCAGAGTTATGTTTGAAAGCAGCAAAACTCACAACACATCAGAGAACAACAAAAATTAAGCATTCTATGCTATTTGCCCAGGAGTCGGTGCAAGAATTGGTGGGGAAATGGAACTGTATGTTGGATAAGGTAAATAGGGTTAATTGTAAAGATACCAATATTTTTTCTCCATAATAAAAACATTAACTTCAATCATGCTATGATTATCATTGAAATGTATCTTTTAACATTTGTGGTAACTTCAGATCCGCAGTTTACGGTAGGTGGTACCACTAAGTACTTGGTGATACAAACATGATACTTGGTAGAGAAATTTTAATTGTGTGAGGCAAAATTGAACCATGTCTCAGCATTACTCGGTCTTGATATTTGCTGTCTTGTGGTACAAAGATGTAATTTCCAGTAAGTAGAATCTTTCACTAGTGCTAGTGAAGATTGATTTCAAACAATAAAATGTATTTCAAGTAAAACCTGGATCATAAGAACCACAAATGTCAAAAGATACATTTCGGTGTTACTTAAATTCTGGAGCAAGTTAGTGTTTTCCACGAAATGAACATTTTTTATATCTTTACCACTTACCCTATTTACTTCAAGTGAGCCATATTGTGCCCGGGGGAGAATTTGCTCTTCTATGCTGTCAACGCTCCCCTGTGTGTTCAAGTTGGTGGTGATTTCTGACAACATCGTAGGTTTCTTGACATCGATCTGGAGTCACAGGGAGCAATGCACATGGGAAAATTGCTGGTAAGAAGAGGAAACTAATGTTCTTTTTAGGGTGTCAGTTCCATTTGAGCAGATTAAATACTGGGAGAGCACATATAATCTATCAGTAGGGGGGAATTGAGATATTTTTTGTATGCTATCTACTAAAAAGTATCATATTGTATGTACTCCTACTTTCGGCGAAGTGAGATTCATTGCCAATCACACATCTCAAACAATGTGCCACCCCCCCCCCCCAAAAGAACAATGCAATTGATGGACCCCCCACTTTGTATACAAATGTGCTACTCAAGTGTCCAAGCAATGCAAATTTGGCCAATGTTACGCCATGGGGGCATCCTTAGAAAAAGGCGTAACATGGTCCGATTTTCCATCACGTGGGGGTACGCCGAGATGTCTTCACAAACACATCTGCGGCCATTGTAAAAAATCGACGACAACCATGAATACCGCCGGATAGAGTGACAAATTCATCAAATCCATCGCTTCCTTGCCCCTCGCACCCGTCTCAACTACCCGACATTTCCCGCACTACACCCCTAAACCACGCAAATGCAACGGGAGGCAAAAACTCATTGCTGTCTTGTCTGAGATCGAATATTGTCCACAGGGTCAATTTTTTCGAAGACAAGCATGCAGCCGTCACAATGGATCGTCTGCCTCCAATATGACCTTTCTGATGGCCCGTCCATCGTGTGCATGTCCCCAGAGTATTGCGGATGTTTGAAACCAACACAATTCCCAAGCTAAGGTAAGCAAATGATCCAATATTTGATTGTTGCATCTGCCAAATTGATTACTCAACTCCCTTCTTATGGATGCTTGTTTTTATTCAACAGTGGACATAACAATCAACAGTTAGAAGAGAGAGAACATTGGGGAGCAATATTTCAACTGGGGCGGACAGGCGACTGGGGCAGGAGCACAATTTGGGTCAAATGAAAGTGGAAAGAGCTGTGATGCAACAAAACTCAAATGGGTCATGGTATGGCAGACTTGTGGCAGCAAGACAGGCAACTTTGGACTTTGGCAATAAAGAGTCGCCAGCTGTGTTGTCCAATGTCGTCCAGTGTTGTCAGTTGATGCCACTTAAAAATATCGGGTCATTTCATGCCGTCCCTCCGGGTTGTTAAAATGTCGTCAGGTGTTGTCACATCGGTAGTCATTCTGTTGTCAGTGTCGTTACTTGGGTCGTCAAAAGGACTTCACAGTCATCACTTGGGTCGTCATTTGGTCTTCACTATGTTTTCACTTAGGGTCGTGATTCGTCTTTGTCGTCACTTTGTTCGTCATCGTCAGTAGGCAGTCGTATGTATACCACGTAGGGGTCATCAGTGTTGTCACGAAGTTCGTCAATGTCGTCACGAAGGGTCGTTAAAATGTCGTTAACTGCCTTCAGTTCAGTCGTCATTTTGTCTTCAGTGCCGTCACTTAGGGTCGTCATTTTGTCTTCAGTGTCGTCACTTGGGTCGTCACATTGTCGTTAGGGTCGTCACATGGTGCCTTCTTATGTCGGCACTCGGTTAGTCACATTAATGAGATAATGTAAAAGACATCAGTTGTCTTCAGTTGTCGTCAGTTGACGTCAGTCAATCGCTCAAAAATCTTCCACGTGGCAAACTTGCCTGTCTTGCAGGAAAGGTTGTTTTGCCTCCATTAGTCTTCACATTATAAATTAGTTAAGATTTGTGACATAACAATCAACTAATGAATATGACATAACAATACTTCTGACAAATTTAATTCCATTATCTTTTTAAAGCCTCATCATTCCACTATCATATCACTATTTTTAACTTGAAACTTCAAAATAATAATGTCCAGGCTGTGTACCTTTTCAACCAACATATTCGACATGGCCATTTCATTGTCACACTGCCACAAAACAATTTCAAAGGGAACTTGTGAACAATTTTCCTTGACATAAGAGTGAGTTTGTTTTATGCTTTTGAGCATTGCTAGTTTCTGTTATAATCTTAATCATACTGAACTGATCAGCTGTGAATGACTTTGGCATTGCAAAATTTAAACAACAAGTAATTGAACATCAACTGGACTCATTCTACAATCAGCCAAGTGATATGAATTACATTGCTTGCCAATTATCATAAAACAATATCTGAGTTTGCAACATACTTGTACTTCAAACAATAGAGCATTATGTTGAATTCAATTCTCATTTACAATTTAGTTGAACATTGGTCCATGATGGATCATATTATTAAATAATTTTGCTTCTTTCTTTCGGCATTGGCAGGCTGTGGATGACTTTAGTGTTGCAAAGTTGGAACAGCAACTTAAGTGAAATATAGTCGATATGAATCTACAACCAGCCAATTAATATGAATTAAATTGCTAGCCAACTAAGATAAACAATACACTGATTACGGAACATAAAATCATTTCAAACAATGTAATAAACTGTTGAAGTCAATTCTAATTTACAGTTAAGATGAGTATTTGCTGATGATGGATTGTGTTTTTTAAATCATTTTGCTACTTCCTTTCCTCGTTGACAAGCTGTAGAAGCATTTTGGTGTTGGAGGTGTGTCTGACCTAAATCTACAATCAGCCAAAGTATTGTGAACTAAGTTGCGGGTATGACACATAGTTGCACTTCAGACCATTAAGTAGTCGATTCTAGTTTACAATTAAGTTGAGTATTGGCTGAGTAAGTGAGATGCGTCGTCTATAATTCTACAATCAGCAAAGATATTAGAAACAGAGTTCCTAGTCAATTAAAACAAAGCCATTACAGAGTATGAATCATAATTATGTTTCAAATAATTAAATAGAGTGATGAGTTCAATTCTGATTTACAATTACGATGTGTGTTGGTAGTGGTAGGTGATAAGTCATATTATTCATGGACGAATAGTTGAATGTTGGTTTTACTCACCAGTAAAGTGCAAAGTACACTACTCTATACATGGTATCCTCTTAAACAAAAGGGAGAGTGACAAGGGAAACTAAAGTTCAATTGGTTACTCAGTGAAATATGGAAGGCATTTCTTTCATTTCTACTTTAAAAATTGGCACTGAATGATTTTAATTGTGTTGTGTGTGACTAAGAATGGAGCTTTGATTAAATTTGATGTACCCCATGTGTGTTTTGCAGTAGTATGGTTCAAGGTAGTCTGACACTGTTGATGTGACTTAGGGCAACAGAACCACATAACTACTCACCCTCACACAGCATATAAAGAGTATAACAACATTAGGATATAACTAAGACATCATGAAGTTCCACCTAATTACATCTTTTGATCACCATCTCTTTAGATTGTGATCCCAAGTAGTAATCTGTAGAAACCCAGTAAGTAACTTATGTAGAATTAGAATGTTATTGTTATCATGCTTACTTAACTTGCAAACTCACATAAAAATTTACATTTTGGACCAGCTCAATCAACGAACAAAAAGACACAAAGTCAATAACCAATAAATTAGAAGAGACAAAATCTCATGTAGTTGCAGATATACTATTCTTTTAATGGTCCATAATAGTATTCTCAAAACAATTATCAACTTAGATTATCTCAGTTCTGATATACATCCATTTCATGTCTGTAGTCATCTGCCTAGAACTTTGTCCATCTTGTCACCTTCTCATCTTATTGAGTAGCCTGTGATTTTGCTATCTTTAACCCCGACAAGTCAATCAACATTAGAGGGACACTGGGGTAAGAGTGCCCCACTTTATACTTGTATAAAGGGCCCTAACCAAGCTTGGCCAAACCCCAATAGAGGGGGAAATGCTCTACACCATCACAATGCCTTTAGGAAAATGAGCAAGGTAGAAAAGGAAAGAACATACATTGGGATGGACAAGAAAATTCTCAAGAAGTTGGTTGAAATGAGTTAATTCTGACATTTTCGAGCAAAGCTAACATTCAAGTTTTAGTATTCAAAAACTAGAAATCTCAACAGGAACACCTATGAAACAAGTCCAAAGAATTGAAGGAGGCCATTTCTTTATTCTACTTATCATAAATTTCCCAGGCAAGGCCTCGAGTTGGTGATTGATCTTAGCCAAACTACAGCATTTTGGCGAGCTTAATCATATTAAGGAAATCATCATAAACACTAAATAACAATAAATAGAGTATATGTTGCAAAATTTGACTTATGTAATTTGTGGTGCACACAAATTCTTCTTGACAATAGGAAAATCAGGATAGATGGAGAATCTGGTGAAAGAAGAAGTTCGGGTATGGGTATGGATCTCAGTTGACAAAGGTCCAGTGCTTGAGTTCATTGCAAACACAGTATTCTAAAGACAATCAAAGGATTGATCATTTTGAGGGATATATAATTATCAACACAAAACAGAAAGTGATGGAACTTTGAATGATTCTCAAGTAGTTCAACAAAGAGTCATTGAGAAGTGTCATGCCACAAATTTTTAGTCAAAAGAAATGATGAACAGTATTCTTTTGATTGTCATGTGTTTTAAGTTGACAAGATGACATGACATCTGCTTTAGTAATACAGATTACGCAGTTTTGTGCAATTATCACTTGTTCTACACAGTCACTTTATGGGAACAGTTGAAGTTCCATACTTCAGATGATTCAACAACATTAGCTGATTTATCATTTTGAAGAATAGACTACTATAAATAATACCACTGTTGTCATCTGCACGAGTTTTCTTACTATTTTTGGTAGCTTGTCATCAATGTGGAGTCTCTGTCACATCACCGTGAACCACGAGTGTAACGAGTGGTTCTGCATGATGTGACAAAGAGACGCCCCCTTTGATGACAAGCTACCTAAAATTGTAAGAACACGAGTGCAGATGACAACCGTGGTATTGTGTATGTAAGACGACGCAAGAAGATTTTTTCTTGTCATGACAACTTGAAATAGACGTACAGGCCAACACGTAATTTTTTGATGACGTACAGTTGCTGTAACTTAGATATTTTAAAGGGAACGTTCTGGTCTTCATCAATCTTTCTTTGATAAAAAATGACTAAATTTATTCACAAGAGTCACAAAGGGCCTGTTTTGCTGTTCTCATTTTTAAATGCGTACGATCAGGGGCACTCTCTCCTACCTTCTTATCTTGAATTTTTGGTCATCGGAAGTGCTCATAAATTTCGGACCTCGACAAGTCTCACATCCCATATCTACAAGAAATACAATTTTCCGCTCGAAATTTTTGAGTAAGTGGTTTTCTTGTTATGATCTGATTCTCACCGTGCACAAAGTAATACACGCGCTCACATATCATATTTCTGTTCATTCCTTTTTTTGCACATGATGACATCGCTCCTCTTGAAGTTAACTTTGCGATCTTATACATACACTGGTGTACCCTTCTTTTTCTAAATGCGAACTCTGATCATCGTTGCTGTGTGGCCGCCATTATGACTCTTTCCCTACGGATTTGAATGCGTTTGAAAACCTATGCAACTTCAACTCGGGATTGTATCTTGTCGTGCTTGTGACTAAATGTGACTTTCTGAATAAGATCTTACATGAAATAAAGTCTATTGAAAGTTGTCATCAAAAAGAAAAATAATCTTCTTTAGTGGTCTAACAAAGAAACGTCATGTAGACTTCATCCAACTCCTCTGACAAATGGAGAGTGGAAAATGGCACACTGGCTATTCTCTTTATTGCAAGAATCACTAGTCGTGCACTATACTACTCCAAAGATTTATGGAAGATCAATGTCGACCTGAAACAGTAGCATAGATGCTTGTTATATCTCAGATACCCATAATACTGTTGCTGTTGTCACCAAATAAAACCTATCCTCTTGCTATGGGAATACAAAACATGGTTACACCAGAATGCACTTCTGTATGCATAAAACTTTTTTACTTTGCTTCAAAGACATGAATAAATTCTGGTATCAATGAAGTCATTGATAGCTTTACATTCAGCATCAAGTAGTAGAGACTGATAATGATTTATGTGCAGATGTGGCTATGTTTTATTATTATACAACTGAGTTGCTTAGCTGACTTGTGAAGGCGTGAAACTTTCTTTTGGATGCTTGTTGCTACACACAAAGTTTCATGTTTGAGAGCTCACAAATTTTTGTGAGCCACAGTGAATGATGTCAATGCGAATGTGTGTACAAAAATGTTTAGTATTTGGGAAGGCGGTGTAATGAAAAAATGTGTGAAAATATGTCTTCGGCGAGTGCAACAATGTCACCTGATAGTAATTGGTTTCTTAGTGTGAGAACTCGATTGCTATTGATGAGAGAATGCCATTCAGTAAATGGAATTCTTAGCCTTGAAAGCATGCCTGTTGCTGCTGTGTTCATTCTAGTAGGTCTAATGGACAATCCCACAGCCTCACTAAGTCTACCACAATTGGTGCATTGGGGACAAAGATGATATCACAAAACATTTACTCTTGAATCCAAGAAACAGAAAACAAAGTGGCCGAATTGCTCCGAAGAACTGCATCCCAAAAGCAAAGGTCGATGCAGTTCAAACAGAATGAGGTGAAAACCTAACTTTTCTCACTTTGTATAGCAAGACCTTTTCCGGTCTGAGATCGATTCTTCTGGGGGGCAGAAGGAGAGTGCTACGGATCAGAGAGTGGCAATCATAAGTGGCATCTTAGCATTAAAATCCTTTATAATCACCCGCTGCAGTGTTCAATCCACTAGGGCCACCAGACAATCCCAAAGCCCCACTTTCCATCACATCCTTTTGATAGTTATACCACTCCATCGGCGCGTCTTTCTCCAACTTCACTTTGGATCTAAAGCTGAAATTCTTACTTTTCAGACTCTTTAAATCACTCAAAGCTGCTGACCAGAATCCACCCACTACATTTAAATCTGGGTTGAGACGATATCCCGGTACGCAGTCGGCGCGAAGAAACGCCCCGTTAAAGTTGCACGATGAGAGTTGAGAAAGAGCATAATTCATACGACCGTCCCCGGCAGTGGTACGAACGGACCCAACGAAGGCAAGTCTTTGAGACAGTGATTCAGGAATGGTGATTTCAGGAACTGAATGTGCATCTTCGGCCTCTTCCTCGTCGCGATCAGTTTCTTCTTTCGTGAATACAATTGATACAGGATCTACCCCGCCACAAGTATCCTTGATCGCATCGACCAGTCGGACTACTTCATCTTCACTCCATTCTGTTCCCGTTGCCACAACGATTTCCGGAATAGGCTGCATTCCTGCAGCCCAAATCTCCCCACAAAGCTCTTTCAAATTAGGGTTGCCATTCACAATCTCTTGATAGCCCTCGAAACTCTCAATGCCATTTGCTACACAAAATGGTATCAAAACTCCTTCAACGCCATCAACTTTCGACAACCTCTCCAGACGAGACTTCAGATCATTAGTCCCCTCATCCTTGTCACTATTGGTCCATGAATATACGATAGGAACGGGGCCAGGGAAATTACCCCTTGCACTTTCCTGTTCCTTCCCCATAGGAGCCAGTGCATCTACCGTCCCCTCCACAAATAATCCATTCGCCTTGGCCTTGGTTCTCAAGACCGAACTTAATTTCGTGACCTCAGTAGCTCTCAGTAGTAGCGCTGTGGGGTCGGATGGTTCGGGTAGGACCAATTCGGGATGTAGAGTAAGTTTTCCCGAGGGAGATCGAAATGCTTCTGCAAGACGCGATCGTGCTGTTTGGGCCCGTGACGATTCGGTCGCTAGCGCATGAACGGGCGATATGATGACATCGTCACAAATAGAGATGAGGTAGATAAACGTTAACCGGGAGATTCGTGCGATCATATTGTATTGCTTGTCGTTTTTTGACTGCTTGACGGGGCTTCTTTTGGAAGAAATAGTTGTGGATTTCCAGTCCAATCGATGGCGGTGGTTCGACGCGCCTGCTCCTATCGGAGTTGCGGGAACAAGACTAGTTGATGCTAAAAAAGGCAGACTGCGCCATTGTTTTTAACAAGTCAAGCAATCAGATACATCATCAAAAAAATCATGTCAGCGTAATACTTAATAACAGGGAACGTGCGAGAATGATGAAAAGTAATGTTATGCTTCTTGTGCCATTGCATAGCGAACTTTTCATGATGCGTGCGCGATCGTCGAGTCGCAGAAGGAGGAAACAGTAGTAGTTATTCTTCAGTACGGTACGGTACATATTGAACGGTACAGTGGTACGACTGTGCCATATTTCATTGAATAGGCATAAATAAATCGATTATACGACTAATTTCCGCCTTCTTTTGAAACAGCCGACTTTGCTAAACATGCCAAAGTATGCATTCAATGCCGTTTTAGTTCTAAACGGCAGAGAAGGCAATAAATGGCTTCAAGTGACATAAGCTGCAAATAGAAGCATGTAAAGCAATCATACAAAGGAATTCGTTGAATTTGTACTGGAACCCGATGAATCAAGCCGATTTACATACTCTCAGCTGTTTCAGGAGGAATCGGCATACTTTTGCGGAAACGGCATAATACATCACTTAATGCCAATTTAGTTCAAGTATGCCGAATCTACACAAAACGGCCGAGAGTACGTAAATCGGCATGCTTCTAGATGGCACAGAAAGTCATCGTCTTCTTCAATGACGTCATATATAATATGGCCTCAGGTGTTCGTGACTGCGTTTTTTACTTGAAGTTCAAGCTCTGACGTCATTCATGACTACGAGGACACTCAACTGCTTAAGCCGATTCACTTTACCACGACTATGTTACCTACCGAAATAAATCTTCGCT
Source organism: Cyclotella cryptica (assembly GCA_013187285.1). Lineage (NCBI taxonomy): Eukaryota > Bacillariophyta > Thalassiosirophyceae > Thalassiosirales > Thalassiosiraceae > Cyclotella > Cyclotella cryptica. The sequence continues at coordinate 65,070 of JABMIG010000363.1, forward strand.
TTTCTATAGGTGACATGAAATGCTTTCTAATACTCTATTTAAAATTTTCATCGCTGTACCTTTATGGTATAATATTGAGATCATGTTGCTAGTTTTGGCATTAAGAGTAAAACATGACGTTTTCCCGCACTTCCATCAGGTTGAAGGGCATCATCCTGCATCATCTCACCCCTCTCTAGAGTCACCAGGAGGTCACCAGGGAGTGTGTGGGAAAAGGACCGCTACATCGCCAAATTTGTCGTATATTCAAAAAAAATAATTGGTAGGAATGCTTGCGGACAATCGCCAAAATATCCCGGTTCGTCGAGAGGGCCTGTTTTGGCCAGTTGAAATCTAATCTGGTTATTGAGTGACGCACGCATGAGAACCATACTCTATGCTTTCTATATACACCATAATATTATTATTGTACCTTACCGTATGGAACTGTATATGGGGGGGGGGCGTACAGGATGCGTGTCATTCTTTTTGTAGGTTCCAGGTGGAGGAGACATCATCGTGGAACCATTCACAAGATGTCATGGCGGAAGATTTACATCACGTTGGAAAAAGATACAAAATTTTGCGCAGACATCGGCAGGTGTCAGTGATGGCGGGATGGATGCGTGTTAATAGTTGTTTTGTGGAGGATTATTGGCATCCTGATACATACAAAAAAGTACAATAGTAATCGAAGAGGAAGAAGAAATTCGAGATCACAAAAATAGATTTCCTCGAGTTCATCACTTCTTCATCATCAACGGATTATGCATTTCCCTCTTAGCCTTAAGACACTGTCCACTTTGATCCTCTCTGCCTTCGTTGTATTCTCAATCGAGTCGTCCAGTGTCGCCGCTGCTCCCTTCACCACAAAAACCGCAGGTCGCAACTTCGCCTCACTCAAGAAACGAGAGCCATCTAACCCAACGCCATTACCTTCAATTTCAGCCACGAGCCTAGTTCACAGAGGAGGATCCACAGCAACAGCAACCATGACACAAGAATCTAACGCCGGCCTGCCACCCGCCATCAAACTCCTCATCGGAGCGGGAGGAATCTACGGCGCTTTCCTTTATTACGGGTCATTGCAAGAGGATGTCTTCCGCTATACGAGCTCGGATGGTACTCAGTTCAAACAGGCGTGGCTACTCCAAGTATTGGAGGCTCTTGCTAACGTTGTTATTGGATTTGTGGGGATGCAGTTGACTGGAGCTACGCCAAATATTCCACAGCAAATGTTTGCCATTTCTGGTGCCGCTCAGGTGTCAGCGAAGGCGTGCACTAGTTTGGCATTGGCCAATGGTCTCAGTTTTCCAGTTGCGACGCTTGCAAAGTCAGGCAAAATGGCCCCAGTCATGATGGGTAGTTTGCTCTTGGGAGGGGCGTCTTACACTCTTCGTGAATATCTTCAAGTTGCTGCAATCATCGGAGGAACTGCAATAGTTAGTATGGGAAAGAAGAAGGGAGGAAGCACCAGTTCTACAGTGGGAGTTGCCTACATTATCCTTAGTCTTGCCTTGGACGGAGTGACAGCCGGTTTCCAAAAGCGCCTAAAGGCAGAGACTGCCAAGGCTGGTGTTAAACCCAAGCCGTATGATTTCATGTTTTGGACCAACTTGTACATGTGTCTGACCGCAATTGTGATTTCTGCGGGCCTAAATGAAATTGGATCTGGGTTGGCCTTTTGCTCCGCGAATCCTGAAATTCTCAGCAAGATTATCAAATTTGCAGTGTGCTCTGCGGTGGGGCAGTCGTTTATCTTCTACACTATTGCCAACTTTGACCCACTCGTCTTGTCAACTGTAACTACCACTCGTAAGATTTTCTCAGTGCTGTTGAGTATTTTCTTGAAAGGTCATTCACTTTCAATGACAGGATGGTCTGGAATTGCTCTCGCTTGTGGTGGTATTATTTCTGAGATGACGGCGAAGATGGGTGGAAAGTCGAAGGTGCATTAAGCATATTTGTTACGGTTATTACAATCAAAAAAATGCTGTAGGATACTCAGTTTGCACTAACATCTCATTGAATAGTAGAGCCTTAATTACGATGATCTCAAGTTAGAATTTTTCGACAAATCAGTTGTACATCACGCCTATCGCCTCGTTAAGGTGGGCTCTGAGTTGCCGAGCTGCCGCCAAAGGCAAGTCCCGCGGTACGCCTACTCGATCTCTGAGGTATGCCAAAGCACTCGAGACATCTCTTGCTTTATTTTTCGGCAGCTGCGCCTGAAGGGATTCTTTCATGTCGTTTAAAGCTGCTGCATGAGAGTCCGGACCTCCTTCCGTCAGAAGAGCACGGCAAACCAACTTTAATGCAGTATCGACATAGGGCACGAGATCTTCGTCGGGGTTAGCATAGGGGTCAGCGAGTTCGGCTCCAAACCCTTTGCGTGGATTCTTCGCTCCTCCAGGCCCACCCCTCGCTGCAAACTTGGCTACCTACGTGAAGTAGAGGGAAAGACCAAGAAACAAATGTGAACGTATCAATTTTGGGAGAAGTGACGATTGATGATGCAGAAAAAGACAGATCAATCAGAAACTCACTTTTTCGCCATTGCTTGCAAGCTTCCAGCCCGCCATTTGTCTGCAAGCGGCGGCCATTTTGTGTTCGTCGGTGTTCAGATATGATGTTCCTTCTACTCCCACATTTCCATTGTCACCTTCAATGTCTGCTGCTTTGAGTACACAAAGCGGAAGCGGTGGTCCACGGTATAATGGTTGCAAGGGGTCGTCAAACGGCAATGGCAATGTCCAACTTTTGCCGTCCCTCCCTGTAATACTCTTTTGGTACATTAAGCGTTCCTTCTCGAAGCCACCATCATACCCGGGCCCGTACTGAGGAGGTATGTCCATTACATGAGTGTAGTAGTCCGACTTGAATGCTAAGTAGCATTCTCTCTTCTCAAATGCATCCAACCAAGCGTTCAACGCCGGAAACTGCTTGTTGTATGACTCTGATCTCAGATCAAGGCCCTTCCAATAAGCGCACGATGCAAGCATGCGTTCCACATGAGATACGTAAATGAAATCGATCATTGTAGGGTGATCCGCGAAGTCAAAGAACCAGGGCCCTGATGTGGACGCCAACTGCTGATCTACTTTCGCCATACAGTCTAAGAATCCAGATATTGCTCCAGATGTTCCTGAACTACCAGAACCCATCAATTTGCCAAACATGCCACCGGGTCCTTCTGGGCGAAATATTAGAGTACACCACCAACTAAAGAGCTCCCTCTCAAGACGAGCTAGTTGATTGTATCTTTGCTGCCCTTTTTCGTCGTCGTCACGAGGCATCATTTGTCTGTATCCATCTTCCACCGGATGCCACTGATCTAAGAGTTCCATGATAACTTGACTTTCAGTGACCACTTGTTTACGTCCATCATTTGTCTCAACTAGCAAGGCGGGTAAGAGCCCCGAGGGAACCATTTTTAAGAAGCTCTGAGGCTTGTCGCCTACAGATTAGAGAACAACCGTAAATGACGGTGAAAAAACTATCAACGTCGCGTAAAGCGCACGTGTTGACTACACGACTGAACAGGACTCACCGTAACTACGCATAGGAACGAGTTCAATGTTTACAGGTATTTTCTTCTCTTCAATAAGAAGCATTGTTTTCTGGCAATAGGGGCACCATCCTACATTTTGAAATAGAAATCGAATCGACGCGTATAAGCTTAAGAATATTTGAAGCTGTGTGACGAAAACAAAAAGAGGCACTTGCCTGCGTGATCACGATATAGAGTCAACTTAGGTCTTTCGTTCGAACCAAACAGGCGTAAATTGTTTTGAACAAATGGTGCGGCGGTTCCTTTAATTCTAGATTCACTTTCCAAGTCCAATGCAGCGCCAACTTTCGTTTGGGAGGAAGAAGACTGGAGTTTGGCCCAGCTGTCGGTGTCGATAGCCGACATGAAAAGTGCTGTCTTCCTAGAGAATCGGGAGAGATTGTGCTGATTAATGGAGAGACTATTCACCTCTTTCCAAAAGAGAGCTGATTTGGCCAACAGGAGCAATGAAAATGTGGACGAAATCATCATGGTACCGTCATGAGACGTGCTTCTGAGGGGAGGTTCTGAGAGGTAGGGGAAGTGTTTGGTTTTTGAACATGAATCGATGCGTATCTTTCTATCTCTCTGAAACGTTGTGCCGATCCGGAATCCCGCAATTCCTTTCGTTTAGGATTTGAACATAACTTCTCAATTTTTGATGTAGGTGTTCAGAGAATGCCGGGAAATTTATTATTCCCTAAAAGATGTCCACACTTTTCGGTAAAGTACGAATGATAATATATTCTATTGTAATAGTCAACTAATGAAGTATATTGTGCCAATAGACAACAGTAATGTGACAATTATTATAATCCCATAAATTAGCTTAAACTTCTTACTCATTGTATGACACAGTTGCTAGAGGCTCTCCATTTTGGATACAAAGCTGAGTGATGACAGCAATTGCACAAAAAACAGTTTCATGGTGTGTCAAATCATGTCGGAATTCTTGCCTAAGAATGGCCCACTGTTTCATCAGTCTTTTGCAGTGTTCGTGCCGAGCACGTACTATTTTTTCCACAGCTTGGTTTTGTGGTTTTGAAAAGAATGTACCCGGTGCTCTGACTTTCAAAGGGGCTTCAGCTCCATAAATCCCATCTGCTATAACTTTTTCCCCTCTTCCCAACTCTTTTTTCAAACCCATCCGAAAAATCATCAAATCAGTAAATTGCCCACATTTGAAGGGACCAAATATCCAGCAGATATCTCCTTTTTGATTGAAAGTCCCTCCTCATAGCGCAAACCACTGCCCTTGAAATTGTGAGAGTAATATTCCGGCCATGACCCGGTATTTTGAAATCCATACCATCAACACTAAGAAGACGGTTACTGCCGTTATCGTTTTTAAATCTGTTCTTAAATAAAATCTGAGACAAAGGGAGAATATGAGAAGTATGAAAAAGAATCAAGTAGAGTGAAGGCAAAACATTCTTACAACCTTATACTGAAGTTCTGCAAGGGCCTCAATAAAAGGCCATACCCTCTTCTAGAAGGTTTTAGGGTCAGTGGCTCCACAGAAGCCGCCTGCATTTGCACACATTTCAGCTTCGGTGCCATAGAGCTTCATGAACATGAGTGCCCAGAGTAAGTGGAAGAACCCCCCTCCTTTCGGCAACAGGGCATGGTAAATCAATTTATGCCATGCTAGAACAGCAATGGCCGGCGCTCCATAAAAAGCTCAAAATCTCACGTCTTCAGGCAACTTTATACCTAGCTTACCAAGCTTATGAACCCCTCTGTTCATGAAAAGTTTTCTGCGCTTGTGGACTCCGTTCACTGTCATGGGATTCGTGTAGGCTGAGTTGAGCAGTTCACTGTCGCGACTGATGATGGACGGCTGGCGCTGGAGGCATTAGATGTTCATGTCCTTCAGCGAAAGATGAGGATGATGATTGATGGTGTGTTGCTCGTGCTGGCTTTGTGTTGTGGCGTGCGTACAGAGCCTTTGTGGATGATGTGTGCATGTGTGGTAGCTGTGGCGTGTTATGGGAGGCAATGCACAGCACGCACAATCACATTGGCAATGCTGACTTGTGGGCTAGTAATCTAAAATTGAAAGTGTACTATCTAATAGAACTTTAGAAAACTAAAGTAAGATAGTTCATATAACACTAGATTCTAAGCAAAGATTTCTAGCTCTCGAAAATGGATCAAAGAAAATATATAGATCTACCAAGGATTAAGTAGAAAATGTGTTCGGGCTAGAAAAGATTAAGAGGACTAAGTAATCAAATGTCAATCCAGGATAGATAATCTATTTCTATCAAGCATTCCTAAAATATTTGTTTATATTCTAGATACTGTTCTAGGCAACAATACATTTAAATCTAGTTAAGTAAAAACCTTCTCAAGAGAAAGTCAACATTGTCCGTTTGGCCTGTTTATTAGCACTACCAATTTCTATCAGCAAAAAATGGGGATTGGTTTTCTTTTTGATAATTAGTTTTCTTTTGGCTTTTTACAAATTTTAGTACTATTCCGTTAAACCAACAAGATGTCCGGTTTTCTTTTGGAGGATTAGTTTTTTATTGGAGATTGGTTTTTCATGTAACCATTAAAGGGAATTCAAAGCAGTCCCGGCTTGACACACACATCTCTCCTTATCCCACCCCTGCCATCAACGTCGTCGCCGTTGCCACCGCTGCCACTTTCACGGGTCTGCTCCATTATGGACCCTAACCACTCTCATAAAAAATGGCACCAAAACCACCACAAAACAAAGTCGAGCGCTGGGACAACAACGCTAACATCATCTTCAATGAGCACATTGAGTCCGGTGACATCTATTACACCAAGGACAGTCAGGCACTCAATGACTTCAATCAAGAGTTTTTTGGTCGCTACTGTGACTTCACGACACAAAACAAGGTTTATCAAGCCGGCAAGCATCTTTGCGACAAGTTCCCGATAACAACAAGGAATCAACCGTGATGAAGACTGGCCAGCCTTCAGGAACAAACCTGACACTCACAACGATGAGAAAAAAGACTTCAGCCATCAAGACCTTCTATCTCCTCCTCCGTCGCCTCTTCTGCATCTGCGACATATGAACCCTGTTGCTCTGTTGCCAGAAGTGCACCTGGCTTGTGACCTTGAGCACTCACTGTGACAATGAAGGCATACTCAAAGGAAGTCAAGATGGCTTGGCTGCGCTCCTCCATTATTTGGAAGGTAGATGGGATGCGCGAGCTTGTCTTTGACTTCCTCGGCTTTCCATTCAGCATTGACAAGTACATTTTTGATGTTGATGATGATGGCATGGGCATGCAATACTTGGTGATGCTGCTCCATGACATCTACAAGGCTGATGGCAAGAACCCCCATGACATGCACCTTGGAACAGAATCGTCCATGCTGGAAGCCTGTGCCTAAGTGCATCGTGAAAATGACTCCAGCTTCAATGGCATCATGTCGGACAAGATCAAGGTTGGGCCTTTCCCGTGGAAGGTTGAGATTGCAATCAAGTCCATCAGCCTTCTTACTGACATGGAGAATGACAGGGACTTGTTTGAAGTTCTTTGTGCGGATGACGGTGTCCCACCTTTCCAGATCCCTTGTGTTGTTTGTAGTGTCCTTGTGAGACAAGAGAAGTCACATGGGGTTGAAGTGGAGCGTAAGTATACAAGTTACACTCGTGGTTTTACTCGTCCTCGTGGGCGAGAAACCACATGAGACATGCTCCTTCTCCTCCCTCACCTGTGCCTGCCCCCAGCCCCCTATTCCCAATCCCTATGCAGCATTTGGGGGTATGCAGCTCTTGCAGCATTTCAGCATTGGCACGGGCACCATGCAGCACAGCAAGCTAGAACACAAGCTCCTCCTCAAGTTGGCATTAATGTTGCCCCTGGAGGTGGTATCCCTCAAGGTTCCAATTGGGTTAATCCAGCTCCTGTCCATCCTGTTGTGTCTGGGGCTGTTCCAAATCCTCATCCTCCTTCTTCTTCTTTTTGGAATATTCCACAAAATAACAGCTTAATTGGTGACATTCGTGATGACATGTATATGTCATCTAGCGAGGCTGATTGTTGATTGTCAGCGTCTCCAGCAACAGGTCTGTATTTTAACTAGGAACCGGTCAGAGAATGAAGACCCCACTGTGCATTCTGATGTCACATTCATTTAGAATGCTTCAATGTGTCACTTTTTGGTGAAGTCGTGTGTACTTCTATTATACATTATAGGTACTCTTTGGATGAAGAGGTTGACAATAATATAGACGTAACTGTACTCTAGCTCTGAAGACTGTTAAGGAAAATTACCATATAAAAATAAACGTAGTTCCCTCAACCCCACATTCTTAATCTGGCAATACTACAATGGATAATCATGTTCACAAGAAATACTGCCCTAGAATAAAAAACACTGCCTTACACTAACTCTAGGAAGTGAATGTATTTGTGTGCTTAACTTACAAGTAGAAAGAAATGATATTACTTGTAGACTTTTATGTTGTAGATGTTGTTGTTCAAATGGTTTGTTGTGATAATCTGAAAAATGTGATTTAAAAATATCTATCTCGAAGTGCTGCTCTGTTCCTGAAAGAGCATGCAATCGGACTTAGATAGATGAAAATATCATAAAATAGTTGTGTCAATTTGGAGATATCTGGACACGACAGCAAATACTCCCCATATTTGTGGCACAAACACGCCCTGTTTTTGTCCCATGAACACTAATAATATTAGCTAGTCATCTGCATGACTGGTGGTACTAAAAAACAAGAACACAACAGCCATTGTGTCATATCAAATGACACAATCACCAGCATCACATTATCTTAAGCGATTGTACAGCCTTGAACGATTGCATGATCTCAACACTCCCTTTCAAGTGCATGCTCATTTGATCTACCACCCTAACATCTTCCTTCTCAAGTACTTGAAGGTAACCTCAGGTAACCTCAGGTAGCCCCTTAGTAAACAAATCCCCGAGCTGCTCCATGGTATCGATTTTGAGCAACTTGATCTTCCTCTGGACAATCTGCTCATCAAACCAAATAGTCTTGATGGCATAGTGCCAACATAGGCCACATTCCTACTTACAACTAAGTATACACCTCTATACTTCACCAATGGGATTCCACCAGAATAGGTCAAAAGGAATTTGGAATCCAGAACCAGGCATAACTGCGATTGGTATCAATCCCAGTAATGAAGGATTTGTTCTGATCCCACAAACAATGGTTCTGCTTCAGAACAATAATCCCAGGAACACTGGTTCAGTGTTCCATTCCACATGCTTGACCATAATAAATTCAAATAGACGGATGTTCCACATCCCTTTGACAAGATTACTTCTTACGAGCACATCAATTCATTTGTACAAGTAAATGGTTTAATCATCTTATAATTTTTAATTCTGAACAAACCACACATCCTAGTTACTTTGATAGCAACCCGGCTTACTTACAAATTTTTTAACCATTACAGGCTTAGGTCAAGTGCTTGCTCCTTGGTGTAAACTGAGGTGGCAGAGTCTCCGCCATGCTCCAGCATTATCTTCATAGATGGAGACTGAAACACAAGGCATCTCAACATAGATGTTCTCTCCTTCCTCTTCGTTAGCATGGACAAATGCAGCCGTGATATCACCCTGCTTGGACTTCAAACTGAGTAAGACTTCCAAAATTATCATAACCGGATTATTTTTCAGTGAACTACTGGAGCATAAGTCTCAAAGAAATCAACACCGTGGATTTGTTGGTCACCACGAACACAAACACGAGCTTTGAACTTCTTGATGAGACAATCAGGAAAGCGTTTGATCTTAAATGCCAATGTGGAGTCAATTATGTGAGCTCTCTCTGGACGGTCAACCACATCCCAGCAATCAATCTTTTCCAAGGTTTCAATCTCTTTCACAGCGGCTTTCCAGTATTCATCGGCAAAAGAACTCTTCGTTGCTTCCCACCAATTGTGAATATCTGCCTTGGAAACTTCAGCCTTGGCCTTCAAGAGCAATGGATGGACCCAATTAATGATCAATTCCTTAGTTGTCCCCAGGTATCCACAACTGTTTGCAGCAAATACGATGAAGCAAGATAGAGGACTATCCATCATGCTAAGAACATCATCCCTTAGTTCCATTGCATTCAGCATTCTGTCAGACTCTTCCTCTCGCTGTCTAAGTCCTCGACAGCACTTCATCCTTTTTCAATCAACTGCATATTTATAGACTCTGACAGGAACTTCCTGGCTTCTGGAACATACATGGCATCTGTTCTTGAAGTCAATGATAGTGGATTCCTTTCTCTTACAATTTCTCCTTGGGTACTGAGGACTGGGTTGCTGAACAGGATCATCAATTCCAAAATCACCATCTGTTACATCTAGATCTCCATCTGTTGTATGGATTTCTCCCTCTTGATGCAATGGAGGGATAGATGCATCAGCAGATTCATCATTGGAATCATCATCATCATCAGAGTCTGAAACAACCATCAGGGGTCACATTGGTCCATCGTCGTCATCATAATCATCATCATCATCATTGTCGGTGTTGCCGGCTGCTGGAGTAGGAGCGGAATGCAAAGACGATTGGAATGCTCCCTCTTTTCTGTAATCTCCCTCTGACAATGAATGTGGTCCCTTCGGTCTCTCCTCTCAGACTCATCCAACCAGACTTCATCAAAAGGTGGAGAGCGGTAGACAAGATTTCTGTCGGCATCAAACTTATCCTCGGCATAGACATGTCTGTTGAACTCGAAGAGATTATTGCAGATCTCATCTATCACTGTGTCATTATTGCCAGAGCTGAAGACAGTTTGGAATGAATCATCAAAGACCACATAGTACTGAGATGACACAAAACCCCACAAAGCCAAATCATCAACTCCTCACTCAGACCAACAAAGAGAGACGTGGACCATGAAAGTTCTAGCCATGTACATGATCATTTGAATTGCTCTCTCGGCTATGGAATGTTGATGTTTTGCTCCAACATCAGAGAAACTCTGTGACTGATGTTTGGACTTGCAATCCTCATGAAGCATTTCAGCATTGAAGACTCCATTATCACTGTGCAAATGAGTGATTTCAGCATCAGACATCTTCCAATGCCATTCTTCAAAACAAATATTGGACATGACTGTCTCACCAGCACCAAGAGAGACTTTACACTCAACCCAAATGATTCCAGTTTCAGCGTCTTCAAAGATATTCCACCATGGAATTTATTATGAACATCCTCACGGCCATACCCAGAAAACAAGCAACCAGGTGTATTCCCAACAAACTGGTCAGCAGAAACAAAGTCACCCGCCTCATACCTGTCTCTGGACAAGGATCCTTCCTTCCCAGGGACAGCTGTATTTTTCCTAACTTGTGGACTGTGTTGTTTTGACCTTGCTAACTCACAAGAATGGCTCTTTGGAAATGGACAACTTGGAGTGGATGCAAACTTAGGAGGGATTACTTGAGGCAGAATGGTCTCTTTGCCATCAACATCAATAGCTTTAGTCTCCCGCTTCATCTCTTGAATTCGCTGCATCCCAACACTCAGTTTCCAATACCACGTCATCAATTCCTCCTGATGATCAGAGAGATTGATGTTTTCATCTGAACCAACACAAGGACAGATGAGGTCATTCCAAGCATCTTCCCATGAATCTATGCCAACTTGATTCACTGTATGATTAAAAGTAGGTGCCTGACACAAAACTTAGGCCAATTTCCCTCTGTTTCTCAGCAGACACGGACGGATCCCAAACCATTAGTAGGTTAGAAGGCCCTGAATCAATTGGTATTACAATGTTGTGCTCCTTCAAATGAATAATAACTCACTTCCTGGTCATATTGTTGCGGTAGCCGTGCATTTGGTGATATGTTTTAGGGATGAACAAACAAATATCTGCCATTGGTAAGTGGTAACCAATACATGGTAGGAAGACATCTTCTCCTTTGTCATTCTGAAACTTGTAGATGACAGTCCCAATCCCAACGAAATAATTTGTCTTGCGGGAATGTTGACCTCAACATAGTCGAAGAAGTCTGCCCTGTAAGGGGTCAAGCGCAAAGATGCGCCAGTGCCCCATATCAAAGACATACTCTCAAAGGAAGTACTGCAATTGTAATGTTGTGAATTGTTTTCAAGGCTACACCAAAAGACATTCAATCTGTTCACCACTGATTGAGCTGTGGTCTGATTCTTCCACTCCTGCAAGTGCTGCATCCCCTTGAGTGAACAAAATAGATGGGGCAGCAGAATGAAATCTCTGTCACTATAGCACCATATGTAAAACAGTGTTATGAATTTTGGAGGGTGGCCTGAAGTAATGCCGCTTCCTTTCCCAATACAAGTTGTGAGACCCCGAATTCTTCCTCTTCCACCTTAGATGCTTGTGCAACTTGGGCAGGAGAATCTTCAAACCATTCAATGCCAATAGTCCACTCCTACGGCAACACCTGAGCACCAAATGATATGCTAGGCACCTCCTTCTCCATTTCATTCTGTGAGCACATTTTGCCAGGCCTAGGTTTGTTCTTATGGTGACCCCTAGATCCACTAGGTGAAGAGCTGCTCCCAAACATTTCAAAAACTTGAAATAGGGTAATCATTGACTGCAAAAGGCAATAATAAAACCCCCAACTAGATCCACCACAGCACCACAGCACCAATAAAGACACAGCACCAACGAAACTGAACTCCATAAAATCAATAAATCCTGGATGATAAAGGATAGGTGGGTGATTACCAGGCCAGACCCACCATCCTAGTTTAACATCTTCTTGAAGTCAGACAAAAAGGCAGCTACTGTTCGATCAGTCACCATATGTTCATGATGTTCACAGAGAGCCACAAGTTTCTTCTTGTCAAGAGAACTGGACTTTGTAGATCCTTGGTAGACAGGAGGAATACCAGGCGGTGGTTGAAGTTTGTTCTGCTCTTTGGCAATATTCTTATGATAAGGATGAGCTGCAGGCAATGTAGCAGGAAAGGAAGTTGGATTTGAATCAAAAGCATCACGGAAGCCAGTTGCATGGGTACAATTCCACCCACACCCCTTGTTGCAAAGCATGTTCCAGACATTGTTGAACTTCTGAATACTGCTAGTTCAAGGTTGCTTGTTATCATGCTTCGTATCGCCAAACTTTGACCTCTCATATTTAGTTCTAGAGCTTGATCCGCTATTTCAAGTACCAAACTTTCTGTTTTCTCTTCTTCCCACTTCTTCTTGTTAGCATGAATTCAAGCTTGGTCCTTTGGTAGCTTGCACTTGTTGACTGACATGAGCCAAGGTAGCTCTCCAGGCTTTTAGACCCAAAAACAGGACCTAATCAGCCCACATCAGTAAACTTTCACAACAAAGGAAGTAGAAATACTTCGCTTCACAAAAAGTGTTGTCTCAAGAAGACATAAACCGTTTTTCACGGAAAAACACTTCACATCACAAGAAGTACTTCCCAAGAGAGTACTCACGTCACAACAAGTCTTCCCCCACAGAAACACTTGATGTTACAGATACGTTTTCACAGTTAAAACTTCACAAATCGTCAATTGTGACACAAATCGATTTACCATGAAAATTTCTTGTTAAAAGCATGCGGACTGATAGTTTACAGTCCTCATTCTCATCCAATTAAATAGCTCATAAAAATAATTTCCAATCAGCTGGAATACCATTTTCTACTTCCTTATCTACAACTACTTTTTACCTACTTCCGGCTTAGGTCATTGACACCATGGTCCCGATCAAAGTTCCAACAACTATGAACTTGTCCACTGGGAATATGCCAGTTGTTCCGAGTTGACAAGGAGTTGTATAGAGGTCAGTGGCCTTTGAGAGAGTTGTGAGGATCGTATTGAGAGCTGTTTTGTTCCCACCAGAGTAAGTAGTAGAAGTCTTGACAGAGCTATACATTGTGCTCTCCAATTTGAATACTTCCGTGAACTTAGAGACAGAATCCTTGGAGAGCCCATCGATAATGTCACCAACAGCTTCATTGCTCAGAGCATCCACACAAGAAATGCTCTTTGCCACAGCTGTCAATTGCTTGGCAGCAAAGAATACAATACAATCCCTACCAAACCTTGTGATGACAGACTTGAGAGCTGTAACAACATCAGTCATCATCTGGAACATGTGCGACATGATTAAGTACAGATATGTTGTCCCATCCTTCTTGAACCTGTCCAAGCTCTCGAGTGCATCCTTGATACCATCCTTTAGCCTTGAGTGCATGAATTCCAAAGAAAGGCAAGGATCCAGGCACTGGATTGACAATTCTCATTTCCTCCTTGGTGATTAATGTTAGCTTGCCAATCCTTGACCTGCTGGAAGATGACATCAGTCCAGGCCTCAAACAGGTTTGTTGTTTCATTCCTGTACTTCTTGAACAGTTCAGCAGCAGTTGGGTTCACTACTTTCTGAACGAGCACAATCTCCATGAAATATAGCTAACAGAATGCTTCTGGACATCCTCTATCTTTGCATAGTTTCCCACTAACAGCTCTTGAATGTTGCGGTAGTTACCATTCCCGGGAACTGTCTCACCATTTTCATTCTTGGTGATGAAGTGCTTTGCAGCACCAAGCTGGGGACTCGAGGCAGTGGTTGCTAGGCTATAAACATAAGAATAAGAATACTCATTTGAACCCTCAGTTCCATGCTTGTCCTGGGGGAATAATCACCTCATTCTTTGCAAAATCAATTCTTTGATGGGGTCTGAGTCTACGAAGAAGGCTTTCACCTGGTTGACGGTATCAGTGTTGGCCATGTTGCGGTCCGTGTGCACTCCGATATCAAAACTAGCTAACTCTTGAGACTTGTCAAAATGAGTATGTCAAGCAGAATCAACAACTAAAGTCTCTCGCAACTGAGCTGGTATTGGTGATGAAAACTCAGTAAAACTCTCCAAATCTTCTAAAATTGATACCTCTAGGAAGTGAGCGTATGTGTGTGCTTGACTAGCAAGTAGAAATAAATGATATTACTTGCAGATTTTGTTGTAGATGTTGTTGCTTGATTGGTTTGTTGTGATAATCTGAAAAATTATGATTTAAAAAGTTCTATCTCTAAGTGCTGCTCTGTTGCTAAAAGAGCATGCAATCTGACTTAAATAGATGAAAAATATCATTAATTAGTCGTGTCAAGATTTTGGAGATATCTGGACACGACAGCAAATACTCCCCATTACGTGGCACTCACTTAAGCCGGAAGTAATCAAAAATTAGTTGTAAATGAATAGGTAGAAAAAGTGTATTCCAGCTGATTAGATATTGTTTTATGAGAATTACACTACTGGAAAAGAGCAAGCATGGTGTACTTGATATACCATGCAATACCAAGTGCATTTGCTCCTGTGAGAGATTGGCAGTGAATTGTGGCAGTTGGATGACAGATCCGCTATCCTCAACTGCCAATATGCAAAAGGAAGCCTCTTTTGGATATTTTGGCTGAGGAACACCTACAATGTATATGGGTGTTTCTTAAGAAAGAACATATCTTTTGAATATTGTTTTCTCAGAAACAATATCTTATGACTTTTGTACTTCCCTTGTATTGTACAAAGTGAAGAACTGGCCTGCTATTGGGGCCTGGATGGGTCAGAGGTACCAGTAGGTCTCCTTGGCTCATGTCACTTGCCCCCACAAATGGAGCAATAAGGTGTCAATGCGCACAAAAAAGAAAACCGCCAGAGTATATCTGGTGGAAAAAAATGGTGTGCACGTGACAAGGAGTGAGTGTTTTATAGAGAGTGGGGGTGTATGTGTTCCTTTAGTTTAGTTAAAGTAAGTGTAACTCTCCTTGAATTTAATCTCTCAGATTTAGTTCTGCATTGAACCCCTATGGTGCCATTCGTATGAACTGGCATGATGGTCCAAGGATCACTTTCATACTGGCTTTCTGTTTTGCAGTGGATACCATCTTTATGCAGCAGTACTTTGTCACCAGGCTGGTAGTCCCAGTTGACGCAGGTGTCATTTTCCTGTCTCATGGGTTTTTCTCGGTTTGTTTTTGTCTGTATTCCCCTATTTTCAACCAGTCAGCAATGAAGGGGATGTCAAACAACATGTCCCATCCAAAGATAGCAGCTCCTGGTGAGGCTTTTAGTACTGTGTGATAGGTAGAGCAAACGGCCCATGCAGCATTTGTGAGAAAGTCAGCAATGTCACTCTTGTTGTCTGTATCAGCCATGTCTAAGTCAGCTCTATGGAGCAATGCCATGATTGTTTGATGCACCTGCTTGAGTATTGCATTCACTTGTGGGTTTCTGACACTGGTTGGCTTACGCTTCAGACCATATGAATTATAGAGGGTCTCGAAGTGAAGTTTGAGTTCACTTCCGTTGTCGTAGATAACGTATTGAGTACGTGGGTAATGGCTAAACCAGGTCTTGTTTATTATATTGCCTACTGTTGCTGGTGATTTATCAAAGTAGGGTTGTTTTGCTTTGATATGTGTGTCTTTACTCCTTTGCCCTTTTGTACCAGTGGGAATTTCAAGCTCATGTAGCTGTGATACCGGCAACTCGACAATTTCAAACCAGCTAGTTGCGGGGTTGATCATTGTGATGCACATAAAGTCAATTTGTGCCTTCTCCTTGCCCTTGAGGGTGTATGGTCCTATGAAGTCCACACATATTGCATCATATGGGTTGGTGATTGCAAGTTTTGTTGGCAGTTTCCCATATTTTGATTGCCTGCGCTTGTGCACCTGGCAACTGTGACACTTTTTGACACGTGATTGGACTGTCATTCTTAGATCTTTCCAATACATTGAAAGACAAATAGTTTCTTTGAGATGCTTGGTCCAGGGGTGCTGTAGGTAGTGGTGAAACCAAGCTACTGCACGGTGTTGGAGGCTTTTTGGAATTACAATTTTTCCATTCTTACAGAGTACTTTGGTATTTTCAACCAATTGGGTGGAATAGCTTTGTTCATGCAGGCTTTCATCTTCTTGTTGTGCCTCTGTTATCTCTCTGGCAGTGAGGGGATAGATGGAGTCTTCTTCATTTCGATTTGCAAACACCTGGTTCATGAATTCCTCGGTGTTGGCTAGGGATGCTTCATGTTTTTGAGCTGCGTTGTGATAACACCAGCATTGAGCAAAAGTCATTCATGTTGACCTGTCATTTGTGACGAGTCCAAAGTCCAGTCGTGAGATGGCAACTGCATCTGTATTGTGGATGCCTGTGATGTACACGATGGTGTGACCATAATCTTCTAAGAGTAATCTCCAGCAAAACACTCAATGAGAGGTCAGACCTAGAGCGTTTTGCATTAGATTTTTGTGGTCGGTGTAGACTATAATTTGTCGTCCCCAAAGCATGCCTTTGAATTCTTTCAGTGTTTCTACTATGACCAATAGTTCTTGTTTGGTCAGGATATATTTTTGCTGTGTTTGACTCAGTTTCCTACTGAAAAACGCTAGGGGCCTGTTGTTTTGAGTTATCACAGCCCCCAATTGAAATTTGGAACTATCTTTGTAAATATCAATGCCCTGCGAATAGTCAGGGTGGGCCAAGGTAACATGGCGTGCGATTGTTGCCTTGACGGTGTTGAATGCTTGCTGGTGGATACTGTCCCAATGCCATGGCTTTTCTTAGCTTTATTAGCTCTGGTGACTTTGGTGTGTCCACACTCTCCAACTAAGTTGGTTAATGGTGCAAGTGTTTCACTGCATCTTTCCCAAATGTATCTATAGTACTGAACCATGTCCAGCCCAAAAATCTACGGAATTGTTTAACATTTTGTGGCGGTGTTAATGCAAGGATTGCCTGTACCTTCTTTGGTTGTGGCTTTATACATCTCTGGATAACACATATCCTATGTAGTCTGTCTCCATGGCACAGAAAGATGACTTGCGAGCATTTACTGTCAAGCCTGCATCTCTCAACCTGATATGGACCCATCTTAGTTTATTAAGGTGGTCTTCCAGGCTACCCTTGCTGATGCATAATAAGTCATCAAGGTAAGTTCGGACAAACTCAAGTGTTGCCATTGGCTCAGGCATCTTAGCTAGGAAGATGTCAGGAGAACATGCAACACCCATTGGCAGCCGCAGGTAAGAATAACCTCACGGAAAGAGAATGGTGCATATTTTGGACAAATCTTGATCCAATCCAATGGTGTAATAGCCCATGCTTAAATCAAGGGCTGAGGCATATGTAAAGCCCTCTGGTTCTTGTAGAACAGTGTTAATTTTGGGAATGGGAAATCGTTTTCTCACTACATGTTTATTTACTTCCCTAAAATTGCTGACATCCCATACAGTGTTGTCCTTCTTGGGTATTATGAATGTTGGTGAAGCCCATTCAGAATTGTCTTTCCATTTGAATACCCCTAAGTCACATAGTCGCTGTACCTCCCTTTTGGTGGTTTCTACATGCTTCTTGGGTATTGGAAATGGCCAGCCATGATATGGCTGTGCTCCTTACTTTAACTGAAGGGAGACTGGCTTACAATCCCAGTAACCTAGTGTCCTGTCAAATAGCTCCTCAAATTCTTGTAGGAGCTCAAGTAACTTTGTTTATTCTGGGATAATTAGGTGTGTGCAGTTGTCTTTGACAATTGCCCTGAGATCCGCCTTTTCATACTTAGCATCTAGTATGTGTATGGGGCATTTTGTTGCCTTGAGCTTACTTTGGAGCTCTTTGGGTGCGTCTTGGTAGATGCTATTATTGATAGTCCAAGCCCGTTCAATTGCCGCTCTTGCTTTTAGTTTGTGGATGTCTCTCATTGGCAGTGAGATGTCATCTAGTGTGATTTCTTTTGTCCAAAAGTCTAGGACAATTCCTAACTCTTTCAAGGTATTACTACCTAGATGAGGTCAACCCCTGGTTTGGTCATGCTATCCTCTTTGTATTTCACAACATCCAGTTGTAGTAAGTACTCTTTGCTATTGGAGTATTCGAAGAACTTAACTCTGATTTTCTCCTGTCCAGTTGTCTGGAAGCTCCCATTTGGCATGTACCAAGACTTTGGTACCTGCCTAGTCACGTAGGGAAAGGGTTTTTCCTTTTGGTAGGAAAATAAGGTCTCCATCTGACCCTGAGTCCAGTAGGACTTTGACTTTGTTACCGGGGCGACTCCTCAGAGGTTGTTTGTATACTCTGGATGATTGACTTTCAGTCACTGGTTCCATTATGGCCACTAGTGTCGTAACACTGAAATGATCCTTGGTGTGTGGTGCAACCACTTGTTTTGGTTGATTGAGACTGCAGTTTACACTGGAAGTATTGTTGTTGTCCTCAGTGGTCTTTGTTTTATTACTGACATGTTTTTGTTGTAAGATTTTAAAAAATGAGGTCGTTGTCTGTAAATTGTCTCGAATTTTTAATTTAGACTGTTTTGTTTTGGAACAAGATTTTTTTGACGTCTTGTCTTTCGTGATGGTAGTCGTCAGCATTGTCTCAGTCAAAATACCCTTCTGATGGGTAGATTTGTTGCTGCAAAAGGGTTGTAGAGCAGGTTACAGCACAGTTGTGATATATTCTATTGTAGCATTACTCCATTTAATAAAATTCACCAAAACTTGTTAACTATACATGAAATGTGCCAGACCTTCCCTAAATATGTAAAAAATTATACGTAATAGACCTTCCAACTTTGGTGTATTGTTGCTACTGTGTTCTCTGTTTGACATAGTGTACATTATTTAGTTCTGGTTTTGTCACTGACAAGCTAGTGTAGTACTTCAATATTTATGCTATACTAACTACATGTAAACCTTCTCCACTACTATCTCAATCCAGGTCCCCTTACATTGAAACATCATTTCGTGCATTCACGCTTATTACAAACATGATTGGTGATTAAACCAAGTGTAAGTTGTTCTTGGTTTTGCTTCATAAGGGAGCTCTTGTCAGTGAACTATTTGTTTTTTGCGGGTCAATGAATAGTAGCTATGAGAGGAACCATATGTACCATTTATTAGTCTGTGTAGCATATGGTTCAATGAGCGAACACAATTGCATCAGTGTTGGTGAATGTACTGTCTCTTTTACTCATTTGATCTGTCCAAGCAATGACAGAAGGTACACTGTACATCATGATGTTGATGACAGTGGGGATGACTTAAATCATGAGGGATGTAATGATGGCAGAGGCATCAGATCTGATGAACAATGTCACCAAAGTTGTGGTTCAATGAATGCATTATATGAGGATATCCATAACCAGGAAGAAGCTTACCCATTACAAGCATGGTTTCATTTCTATTGAGCTTTTTAAAGACTCAATCACCTCACATGCTTTGTCCACTCCATGCAAACCCCCTTTCTCTCCATAAGCAAGCTAAAATAAAAACTAAGGCAGTGAAGCGCTACCACTCTACACACTGGTCTCCAAAGATAATCATGCTCTCTTCATCCACATATGGGTAGAGACAAAAATGTGATGTAGGACAAGAGAAATCATACTAGACAACCTGAAGTGATGGGAGAAGGGGCCACACATGGATGGAAGCGTCCTAAAAAATGTACCCCAGTATGCTTTTGAGATTTCAGTAAAAGGAGCAAAATGTTTCAATGTTTCCTACAAGTAGTTGGGGTAGTTCAACAATATTGCAGAAAAAATACACAAGAATACAAGCTTGTACCACCCACAATGATGATCAACCATTTAATCTGCATCAAATGAATCATGTCCATTTGGTATGTTCAATATCATCATGAAGTTCAATCTTCCACTCGAGTCCCTGTTTCATATTTCATACTAGCATTCATGGATGCTCTTATTCATTCCAATGAATTTATCTACAAAGTAATGGATTCAAAAATCCCTCATAAATTGTTGCTTTTGCATGTAACAGTTTTCGTTCATTGTTGTGTGTTTTGGCAAGAACATTATCTTTGCTTTGGTATGGTCAGTCACTCATACTACTCTACCCCCTTGCTGCAAGGAGAGCACATAAGCAATTTCTAAAATATTTTTTGTCATTTGGGTGTAATAATATTGCTCTTTTTTCAAAAATTGAGAGCTGGGAATGTTGTCTGTGAGTCTACTCACATTGTAAACTTTTTGTTATTCATGAAGCAAAAGGAACCTTTGCAGAGTACATTGGTTGGTTGAAGGCATAGCTGCAGAGAAGATAATATGAGATCTTACAATAAATTTACTCTTGTTGCGGATGTCACCTTATGGACTCTGTGGCCAATTGCTGCTGTGAGTAACTATTTTGTATCATGACATATTGACAACAATTGCTGTGTTTGGAGGAATACTATGGTGACAGAGATAGGGTTTACATCGGGTGAAATGTACTTTTCCTCGGATGTAGCCACAGGAGAGCCAATAACAGATGGATGATAATAAGACATGGTTATCAAAAGATAAGAGGGAAATTCTATGTTATGTCTGTTGGAAAAAGTAGTAGAGACCTTTGGGAGGATTTTTGTGTAGTACAATACTCATAACCTCTCACAAGCTCTGTCCCTTTTGACTCAAGTTGTTGCTATAATAATTGATATCATAACTCCTGGTCATACATTATTTGGTGGAGGTGAAGGTGACCACAAATGTTAAGACCAGGGGTGATGAGTAGAGTGGTTGGAACAGACCCCTGCTCTATACTGCACCATTGCCATGCTCTCCAACCATCAATGCTCTCCAACGAGTCTCCAATGTAGGTTACAAATCATAGTGCATCAATTTGATGATGCACCATGCCAAATGTAAAATGATTCATCACAAAAGTTGTATGCCTGGAATGCCTCATTGCCGAAATGCAAATTTAAATTCTTGAAAATGAGTTTGGATTTTATTAGTTTGCTGCGTAGGGAGCCATTTCAGTTCAACACTCTCTAATCATGAACTCGAAGGTCTTTGATACCTCTTCTGATGTGGCTCTGCTCCACTCAAAGAATGGCATGGTAGCTACCATACCATACGCACACAAAAGCCCAGGTTAGCCTTAATAATTATCTTGTTGTGAAAAGTGCAAGAGCCACGCTGCACATACAAGATGGCTAGATACTAAAGGAGGCAGATTGGTCTGTCTATCATATGTCTGACAGATGAATATGACATCAAAGGGAAGGTAAAAGTATTGATATCCTAACATTGCTTGAAACATTATAAACCTAGTTGAACATTGAATTGTTTCCTTATTTCGTGTGATTTTCCGTATCTTTCAAGAATTGTCTGTTGAAGGGTACATGCCAGAAAAAAATGATTGTTGTTGTAGACTTTTGGCGTGTTTTTGCACAAGCCCTGTTCTTTTCACAAGTTGCCCAGTCTGCGGAAGTGGTAGCATCTCCACATTTAGTATCTGGGGATGGAGATACTATCCATGGCATGGGTGGTGCATAGGAATTTAAAGCGTAAAACAAGTGATGTCAAAAAGTAAAAGTGGGAAATATTTTTTCTCCTCATCTTGCACTTGTTACCCCTGTTTGTTTTTGCTGGTAGCAATTGGGCAGCAGTGGTAATGACTCCATATTCACTCCGTGGCAGAGATATCAGCCTTGACCCAGATGGTGTGGAAGTGGTATTTAATTCAAAAATTACTTCTTAACATAAAAGATAAAAGAGAAGTACAATTAGTTTCACATTGTGCTTGAGCCCTGTTTGATACTCTTCAATTTTTGTTAGCAGCTGTAAAGACAAATTTAAGTTGGGGGCTTAGATTAGTGGCAGTGACTGACGCAGTCATGAAAATGTCGTGGTAGCCAGGGGAGTGTTGTGAACTGTAGAAAAATGTATGATGCATAATGAGATTTCAGTTTAGCTTTTGCTCTCTTGGCAGGATGTCACTTTAGTGTTTAGCATGATAATGAGAATGCTCAAAACTTCTTTGCTCAAGAACATGCTATGTCCAGACCTTTCTTTCCAATGATATTCAAAGACACAGGGATAAAATAAAACATACACAACTAAAAACTATTGCAAAGAACAGTGAAGAGAAAATTATTAAGATACACCAGTAAAACATACAGAAAATAATTTAACATGACAAGGCTGCTGCAATAGAGAAATACTACACAGAAATAATGGAAAAGTCTCAAACTAATTACATTCTACCTGGAACTGATTCATTAGGTCAAGCTTGAGTTTGAATATAATCCATTGTCATAAATGAATACCAACAATCTTTCAGATGGCATTGAAATGAATGAAAAATGAATGTTCACCAGGATGTGAACCTGTTCATACAAAGCAGGTGTTGTAAGTACAAAGTATAAATGCAAGGTCAACATACATGTACAATACAACAAGCCTACGAATGCAAAGTCTATTTGATACTTGGCTTCTTGATAGTACTCCATGCATAGACTCAAGCATATGAGGTGATAGATTGCATGACTTCAAAAAAAGGGAGTGTACAATACCTTTTATAAAGAAAATTCTTTTGTTACCTATCTGTGTGTGATATTTGAATGTACATTAGACTGCATATGGACATTTTGGGGTTTTCTCTGTTTTACTAGTTGTAAGTTAACAGTTGGAGTACACCACACTAAAATTTGTACAAATGACCACTCTTCTCGGAATTATTTCTCGTCAGCAAGCAATTCATATAAAATCTGCTTCAGCCATTCCCTCCTGGTTTTGGTTGCAGAGAAATGATTCCCAGATATATTCACAGGGTCTGTATATGACTTAGTAGGAAGAGGTATCTGGACGCCAGACTCCATAACCTGATGTGGTACACAGCAGAAAATTGTAAGCACATCTTTTATATCTACTGTCATTTGACCATATGAAAGTTTCAGATACCCTCTTATAATAGCAGGCATTCCAGATTCATGTGTGAATCATCTGCACATGCTGTATGTATCCGCCTATGAACTAATATGTAAATGAATCATGTCAAAAGACACAGTAAAAATCCATTCACTATCATGTCTGACTGATGTAATCCTCCTCACCACTAACAAAGTAACACAAAAATTGATGCTAACCATGAGATCATTTAGTGGAGGAAGTAAATTGTTGATGTAATATTTAAGGTCCATGGATGCACACATACCATATTTTGAGCTCATTTTATTCCTACTGCCAATGTAACCATATGAAAGTTTCAGATGTGCAATGAGGCAAACTGTTCACATTCTTGCAAGAATCATCTTTATATAAATGTATCCACAAAAGAGCTAATATATAAATGCAGCATGCAAAAATGAATCAGTAAAAATCCATTGACTATTCCACTAGCAATGCAACACAAAAAGGAATTGTAAATTTTTCAAAATGCTTGTTAAGCATAATGACAGTAATTTCTTTGTGCAGTCAACTGTACACACATATTTTCTTTGCGGGTGCAATAACTGCACCCTTTGTTTGTATTTTCAAAAGCACGTAGCACCTTGTATCAAACAGTTTCTTGAGAAATAATGGTTGGAAGTTGGAACTTGATCAATCTTGTGCAACATTTGGTTACTGTGATTGTTGCTGATTCATCAAGATTCTTGGAACATATTTTTCAATGAAGATTGTAGAAACGAAGTAAAATAGAAAGCAAAAAGGATGCCATGGGTTAGCTTGTAGCATTTTCTTGCTCAATAGCATCACAGAGTGCAACTTTGTCTAACAAATAAGGCATAAGGAGGCAGTAAAAGTCAACAGTGTCTCTAAAAATACAAAACCGAAATGTCCAGCAAAGCTATAAAAATACATCCTTGCATTTTCTGAAGATTCTCAGATTTGTGCTTTAAAGTAAGGAGACATCAATTGCATCCTTAGAGAAAAGAGTGATTTCTCCGTGCCCTTACTATTAAAGGGGAGCCATTGGAGCTCATTTGGTCTTTGTCAATGTAATGTACCCAATTTCATGTTGAAAAGAGTAACACATGCACCCCTTAATTTGTACCGACGGAAATGCACTATGCACTATCCAGTAGAGCCATCAGGTCTACCTTCAAACCCTTATCAAATTGTCACCACAATGAAATGTCAGATATCTTTGGCCACTATTGAGGACTCAATATGCACTCCTTGAGACCTGGTCAAGATAAAAAACCCTTTGGGACTATCTTGAGGGCTTAAGTCCAGCTCCAACTGTCATCAGGTTGTGGAGATTACCACCACAAATTCACTGCTGTTACACATCTAAAATGAGACTATGGTTCAAAGTATACCACTTTGAAATTGATATGTTTTCTATGCTTACATTGATGTCAAATAGCATTGAAATTGTGGGACTAAACATAGTGATGGCACAGGATTGCACATTGTTGTGAGAGCTTTCTTTTCTGCAATTCAAAGAATACTGCGGATAGACTATCTGACAGTTTGAATCAAAACACTTTTTTTAGTGACCACGCATACAATCATGCGTAGGAATGGTAAGTCATATTGTTTGTGGTTCAAAGTCCACC
This sequence comes from Cyclotella cryptica, assembly GCA_013187285.1. Taxonomy (NCBI): domain Eukaryota; phylum Bacillariophyta; class Thalassiosirophyceae; order Thalassiosirales; family Thalassiosiraceae; genus Cyclotella; species Cyclotella cryptica. The sequence continues at coordinate 89,862 of JABMIG010000363.1, forward strand.
CTATGGTTCAAAGTGAATCCAAACTCAGACGAGATGCAATAAAATGATGTCAGGGGTCAGCAAGCTACCAGCATCTGAAATGTTTCTGCTAGATGCTGCTAGATGTTGCATGTTGGGTCCAAAAAATCAATCTGCTTGATGAGTTCCAAACAGATGTTACAGTGAATATTGTGTTTTTAGCTGGATTTCATATTGTTGTAACAATTGCAAATGAAATTGTTGATGGCCAAACTTCTGACATAGGCCAAGAATCAGCCATTTTTGTACCCCAGGGTACAAAACCTAAATAGAGCATGAATCAGCCTTTTTTGTACCCCTGGGTACAAAACCTAAATAGGAGCATTCTCAGGACCCCAAGTAGGAGAGTCCACCTCCCGACGGCATGGACTCCCCAACATGGAAGTTCAGAACCCCAAACAAGAGAACACCCTAGAAGAAGATCTAAGCATCTATCAGAAGGGTATGAACATACCATATTGTGTAGAAACCTACACAATGATCGTTTGCATCGTTTGGACTGGAGTGCAGTTCCACTGCCTTTCTGTCCTCACAATTGTACAAAATAAAGCTCATAAAATCAAATCTTCGACACCTGTCGAAACTACCTATAATTTTCGCGTGATATTTTTTACGACGAATCGGCTCAGGTCAACTTCACAATTGTGCATATCAATGGTAACACATAGAATTAAATTCACAAAGGTTCAGCTGATAGTTCTGTTATACTGATGAGATAATGATGCTCCCTTCACATGAAACAGATCCTGAGCATAGGGTCAAACTTTGTTCCCAACTGAGGTTGCCCCTCATATGCTTAGAAGTGGCACATTGGTTTGCAGCTCTCAGATGACATTGAGTTGCCAACACACAGAAGGCGATGTGACTTTGTAGAATGAGGACATCATTAACAGTAATCTGTGAAGAAAAATGGGCATTTTTGCAGCTGGTCTGTCATTTTATATGCAACATGGCTAGACTTCTTCTTTTGGTTGACAGATTGATATCTTCTAGGGGATATTGGGTCGATTTGAGTCACTCTTTCACCAGTTTTCTTTCATGTAATCAAATGAATCACAAGACAATTCTTTCTCATACGATGCTAAGAGTGATAGAGCCCACATATTGATTGATGACTTTTTGTACAAAGGTTAACAGTTGTTTTATAATGGGTTTATGCACTGAATTTGAGCAAATTGAAAAGATAGCAGAGGGACCACTGATACAAAGAGGTAGGACAAAATCTGCAGCCCATGGAAAGATTACTAGATATCAGTTGGGGGCTACCTGCTTTTTCCAAGATATTGTTGTCAAAATTTTTGTTATTTAGATGATGTAGGCATGTCTACTTGTGGAGCTAGTATGAGGTGTTCGTTAGGATTGTTTGTGTCCGTCTTTTTACACTCAGTATTACATTTACATTCAAGACATGGCTGGGTAATTTCTCTCTCAACTGCCCAGCCTTCAAGCTGTGAGTTATGCTAAGAGTATTTTACAAGATAGCCTATAACGTGACAACGGTAAACAAAGAATATAAATCAAACTACATTGCACAATAACTCATGGGTGATTTGCTGATTGTACAAGTTTGTAGGTTATGTCAATTATTCATTCATACAATAATGATTGTTGATTGTGATTTCAACACCGCAACACAATATCACTCTGTATTGGCAGGGCTAAAATAACTGAACAAAATAGAGACAAAAACTATTATAGCAAACTTAGCATAAAGTAGGGGATGTTTGGTATGTACTACAGTACGTAATTTTTTATTTGTAATGGCACTAGCTGTGATGGACCTTGCTCAGCTCTTTGCCCCATCATCAACAGTTTGAATCACCCCAAAAAATCTCAGCATGTGATCATCAAACAATGCTGCCCTCACAAATTTGTTTGGACTTTTTGTGTTTCAGTCACACTGGGGCTACATTAAGAGATGTGACTGCATTGTCCATACTTATGGACCCCTGTTGGCCATCGATGTGCTGTAAAGTAAGATTCACACAGCAGAAAAATGCTAGCAATCATGGTGAGTTCAGATCACCAACCCTGGTTCAAATTAGTGAAGTGAACACCATTGTTCCAACAATTCCATTGTTGTGATTCCCCTTCATGCTGGGGAAGGTATCCCAACCCTCCAAGTAACTGTCAATCACTTTCTCCAAAAATAAGCACGCTTTTTTACCCAAGTTCTTGAAGTGCATACATATCAGAATGCCGGTATGTTGGGAAGAAAGGAAGGGCCGATTTGACCCTGTCCACTCCACTCTCTCCCTCCCTCCACCTGCACTGAAGGTAAGAGACAGATAGTTATTTTTTGGTTAAAATCAAGGCCAGTCCATCACACTATACATATTTCCACAAAAAAGTCACAAAGTACTCACCTCATTGTGCCATCTTTCCCAATGTAGATACAAAAATGCAACATTCAACCAGAAAAGAGAGGGAAGACAATTCAACTCTGGAGCCCAATACATCAAATAGGCGTGCGGGTTGATATGTTGTGGACAAGTACTAACAGGAAAAACTGGTCAAGAAAGAAGGAGGATAGTAATTTTTGTACAATATAAAGAGGACGAAGAAGGGTGGTTGGATTTAATAGTGCTTTCAAGACAACAGCCAACTAGCATAATATCAAAAATCATTATTTTTGATTTTTCCAATATGAGCTATATATGATAATCACATGACATTCACTGCACAATAATGACATTGCATGTGGCATTGTGAATAATGTAGCAATTTTTTTTGTGAGTTTATACAAACTACTGCATTTTTTACAAAAAGTTTTTCAATTTGTGAATTCAAATATTTTTTTCTTGTTTTGATTCTTTGCATGGTGGGCAAGCATTGGTTTGAGATATTTGTGGTCACTTATGGTCACCTTCTGCCAATGGTCACCAGATTTATCAGTTTTTAAGTTACAAATTACCACCGAAATACTTTCCTGTTACAATAAATTTCATTATTCTATCACTACCCCCAAACAATTATAACAAAACCACAGCAGTTTGCATATAATCATCACAACATGCACGACATGTATGTACCATCGACCCAAACATAACACCATCGCGAACATAACATTCAGATGAAAATGGTCAGTTAGCTCCACAAAGATTATGTCCTCAAAAACAACACATATGCATCCCATCTTACCGTCGCCTTGACCACAGCTGTTATATATATAACAATGTCTCATACATAACCATATGGTCATAACTATCTCTGTGTCATATATATAACATCGATCCAAACATAACACCATCCAGAACATAATAAATCCAGATGAAAATGCCAGTTAGCTCAACAAGAACAGTTCCTCAAAAACATCACATCTCTTCCTTTATCTTACCGTCACTTTCATCACTGGTGTTATATATAAAACAACGTCGCGTACGTAACCTATTTGGTCTGCCAACAAAGTGTGTTATTCTTTCTCGGCCATGGTGATCTCGATTACATATATAACAAAAAAACAAAAACGTACCTCTTTTCATAAAAACATGTCTCTCCTCATCATCTGAATCGTCCCATTCTCCCCTGAGTCCTCCTCTTCTTCGGCGCTTCCCATTCATCAAAATCCGAGGGTATTTCAGGCCAAGCCACTTCGCTCCTCTTCTGTCTGTGCTTGAAATTCCCCTCAACGCATCCTCATGTAATCTCACCCAGCGTGCTGCTTCTTCCCGAATTCTTTCACAGAAAACAAATAACCCCGGTTTGGGTGAATCGAGGTCCTCTGATTCTCCATTCGTGTCACTCAAATGGTCATCACCGTCATACTCAGGGGTGTATTCGTCCCAATGTTTTATCGCATGCACCCTGGTGTCCTTCAATGTATCACCGCCTAATTTTCTTCTATCATATTTTGTTGGCAAAACCAATGGCTCAAGTTCCTTCAATGATTCAGAGACTACCTTTGTTTTATATATAACAACGCAATGTTTATATCAAAGGTGCTGTCAGTTCCCGGTTATGTATATACCGAATATTCAAAAACAACCACGATATGTTCATATCTTACCATTCCTTCCCATGGCCGAACTGTGACCGTGCCCTGTTATATATATAACAATGTTGTGTTCATAACAAAGGTATGTAATTAACACATTCTCACACATAACATTAATATCTTTGATCTTACCACAATACCCTTGCGCCTTGTCATGTTGGTGCCCTCGCAGCATGTTTTTGTAGGGTCATAGTCAGTGACTCCTTTAGTTATGTATTTGCTTGAGATAGCCTGACACATATGTTCTGTGTGATCTTCCGCTTCCTCTTCGATTTCTTCCTCTGAGCTGTCAATATCCAACTGCGTCGGTAACACCAATGGCACGATTTTATCCGTGACGTTCTCATCCCCGATTCCTTGGACTCCCTTTTGTATCCGCATCACAAAAAATACTATTAACATCAAGAAACTTGCGCAAAAAACATCATTCTCTTAAGAAAACGCACCAAGCCTACGTCCACCATGTTGGTGGTGCTCGCAATAGTCTCGCCCATTCTCATCCCACTAGCGTGCCCACCTCCTTTACGTCCCTTGTTATATATATAACATCGTTGTATAACGAGATGAGTTAGATGTAGCTCACTGTCATATATGTAAGCTACACACATAAAATGAACTCACATCCATCTGCCCTCTCACGTCGCTAGCCATCCCACTACCATGGTTCCCTCCATAACGTTCCTTGATATATATATAACAACGTTATATAACGACATGAGTTATATGTAGCTCACTTTTATATATATAAGAAACACAAATAAATGAACTCACATTCATGTGCCCTATTCCCGAAATTCTGTTAGTCGTAGTCCTGTAAGGGTTTCTCACCGCCGCTGGCAGCCCTACAATGCTCTGCTTGGGTGTTTTCTTGTATGGATTTACAACAACTCTGATGTTTGCTGATAGGTTTTCGTCACCGTGATTCCGTTTTCTCTTGATCGATTCTCGGTCCCTGTTTCCATCCCCATCAAAGCTGCAGCGTAATAGTAAACCTCAGTGATCTCTTTCTTTGCAGAAACGTACACCTTGTGAAGATAAGCAGTGGTCTTACCCATCACTGAAGTGGTTCCTCGGTTGCATCATGGTTGTTTCGGCTATTCGAGTTCAAATGAAGTGGTGAAATATGTTCGGACAGGTCGCCGTCATCAACATAATGATGGCATGCGCGTGGATGCTGGTATATATCTAATTCTCTCGTCATTGGGATCTGTACCGAAAAATAACGTTCATATGTGTGTGGATTCTGGTATATATTCAACACACCCGTCAAATGACCGTTGTGGCGATGTCCCTATCGGTCCACGTGTGCTCCGTCTGTTTTATATGTCAACCTAGACAATGCAGAAATAGGTGGAGTGCGTACCTCTGTGTATATGCGTACCACGATTTGAATATAAGTTCATATTCAGTACCTAAATTGATATGTATGTTATGATCGTATTAATGCTCTAAGAGACACATAATTCATATCATGCTAAAAAAACAGTACTCCTTAAATCTAGAGTTGTCATTAAACGCGGCCGTTGTTTATGCGTTGTTATTTGTGTAACAGTGGTATATACACAACACGTGTGTGTGCAATGATCCCTCCGCCCAATACATATTTGTATGCCTATATATATCAACGTTATATATATAACAATTATGATGAAAGGTCGTCGCCACTGCTTCAACTGCGTGCCTATATATATCAATGTTATATATATAACAATTAAGATGAAAAGGGGTCGCCACTGCTTAAACTGCGTGCTACTACCACAATGCGTTATAAATATAACATGATTTAATTTAAAACACTCGATTGTGCGACAAACAATTAACAATTAAAACCAATATGGACGTGTCTAACCCCGTCCTTTAGTACCTCGCCGGTGCTCTGCGCTTGCGTGCGCTTTTTCTAACAGGAGGAGCATTGTTCTGGTTCCCTCCCGGTTTGTTGTTTCCTTTGCTTCCCTGTCCCACCTCCTCCTCATGGTTCTCCTCCGCTGTGTCGTCGTCCGAAGGGCCATCTTCCTTCACAAATGTCTCGCACTCCGCATCCTGGGAGTATCCTGGCGTCTCTTCCGCTGCAAGCTTCTCCTCCCCCTTTTTGCTCCCCTCCTCTTCCCTCGCCGCTACTTCCCCAAACGTGTTGTTATCATCCCCCATTCCGTCTTCTTCCTCCCCATCTCCCTCTTTCTCTGTGCTTGCCACCGCTTCCTCATCACCATCATCCTCCGTGTCTGCCACTGATTCCTCTCTCTCTACGCCGTCCTCGTCGTCATCGACATCGTTGACCGTCGGGGCCTCCACAATATCAAGGTCGTACAGAAGATAAGTCGCACTCATGTGCGCCTTCTTGAGGCCCACTCGTTGGACGTGCTCCTCATCATCTCATCGTCCGTCGCCATGGTTGTGTTTGAAATCGGGTAGAGGGCTCGACAACAATTATGTATAGAAACAAGCGTCAAACTGGATGGACAACGTGAGGGATGCGGGATGTGGAGTTAATATATAACGCGGTTATATATTAGACCGCGTGTTTTTTTGGTGTGTGTGTGTTGCTTTATGCCGGCTGTGATATACAGCCATTAATATAAAAATAATGATATAAATTCAGCCATTAATATAAAAGAATGATATGAATATTTGTCGATTCATTTAAAAATTGTAAGTTTCCTAAAACTCGATATACTGTAGATATAGCAATTTCAATTTATATAACCGTTTTAATGTATACGGACATTTATACAAGATACTGGTGCATTTTAAGACTCGAAATGTTTAAAATCTTCTTTGTGTTCTCCAAACGTTCATAAAATATATTATATAGGCCGTTTTTTTGGTGACCATTTGCCGAAAGTGACCATAATCGACCATAAATATAAAATACCCAAGCATTGCATGACTTTTTGCATTGTATGTTGATTGGTTAGATATTGGGACATCATACATAACAATGGATTGATATTTGCTGTTGTTGAAACTTGTTAAGATTAAATTTTTGTTCAACCAATCAGCTTGAACAGTCTTTTTTTCAATTTGAACCTTATTGAATGTTTAATTTGACTGCTTCATTTGGTAGTTGTATTTGTCAACTGTAGAGATATTCTTTTAGCCGATTGAATGGATAAATATATTATGGAGCCACTTATGCTACACGGTGCTCCGTGTTCTGATTCAAGAGATGCTACATCACAATAATCTATCAGCTGTCTCTAATGTCATCAGCCTAAGCTAAGATAAATGTTGGCTTGCAGGCAATTCAATTTTGTATGCGGACAAGATACATGTGTAATCTTACCTCATTATATAAGACAAACCAATTTTTTTACATTGAAGGCAAGAAAATCATGATCATGACGTCACCTTGCAACATTACAGCATTGGACAAGTTTGAAGATATCATACCATGGATACATGAACTCAATGACTCAATTAATTGCTCTTCACATCACACTCTTTATCATTCATTCTTTTCCCTATTTCATTTTATCTTTCAACAAAATATTGGATGGAATTTCAAAGATTGACCATTACAACTTTCAATTGTGTTGGATTGCATTGAGATTAGATTAGCAAATTATTGTTACATGATCTCACTTTCTTTCCATTAGTTAAGTCATAATGTACCATTATTACATGGAGTGGGGAAACAGAAAATAAAATGGACAATAATGACACGATTAACAAATCATTGACACATTCACATTTGATTGTCATCAAAACCAGAACGTGGGAAACATATTAAACAAACATGTTTATTTATATTGGATGTTGATCTAGATTCAAGTTGACTTGGGTTGATGGTCATCATTGCAAAAATGTAAGACTGACACCATTATTTCCCACTGTATTGACTTCTTTGGAAGACTTGACATAAAATATATCCTGCCCATTTACATATGAACACCCTTTCTGGTAACCAAATTTCATTGTTGTGAATGGCATTGCTACAATACTGAACGTTCTTGCACTCAACTGATCACTTCAGTTTTGTATATGGTCTTCATTTTCATCTTCCTCACAAAACATTGCATGTAAAATGAAAAAGATTTTGGTGCAAGAATGAGTGTCACAGAAATTGCTAGATGTATTTTTCTCACACCTCACAATAAGCCTTGTATCACGATTTTTAAGGGTTCAGAACTGGTGATTGGCTTCGGTCCTAGTTGAGATTGGTATGCCTGAGATAGGTCTTGTCTGGCATGTAACATTCACACTAAACAAATTCATGGGCCACAACTATATCCCCAAGATCAATCATAAAGTGGTGGAAAACATGAATTGAAGTGATTTCCATTCAGAAAGAGAGTATATCTGGTGACTGATGAAGCAATGGTATCAGCTTGATAACGATCAGGGTGACATGACACATGGAATAAGATTGATTTGTGTCAGATATTGCTTTTCTTGTGAATGTAGAATTCAAATAATGCAACAAAAGGAGCATGCATGGAGTATTATGAACACAGGAATCTTGATTTTTTGTGTTCTATTGGAACTTATATTTTGGAGCGAACTAGTATCAAGTGTATACACATAAAAAGTCAAAAACTTGAGTATTTGCACCTAAACTGGTGATTCCCATCCAGTCACTAGTCCAATGGTTAGCCCATATTTCAAACTCTTGAAAACTCCAGAGCAAGATAAGTTTCTTTTGTGTTACAGATATTTTTTTTACACACTGTGTGTGAACTGGTCTTAAGTGTGGAGATAGGCCAAAAGCGTAAAACACATTCATGTCTACCAAACTAGTCACAAGTCCAGTCACTAGTCTGGATTCAAATTTTGAATAAAATAAGACTGGGGCTATAAAAACATATACCCCTAGCTTTATTTCATTAAGATATTTGAATGGACAGACCGTCCTTTTTCAAACACATGTTTCGAGATATCTGAGAGGAACGTTCCGCGACACAACAAAACTATACATACATGGTGTATTCTACAATAGAGGCACACAAACGAGGTACCGTAACAGGTTTTTTGGCTCTTTTACGGGACATCTTAATGAATGCTATCCCAACAAGATCCCCAAGTTTCATGAAACTCATACAAAACAGTTTCTTAGCATTTTCATCAGTGCTTGTGCACCCCCTACGCGAAGCAGGGATTGTTACCCTGACTGGAAATCCATTTCAAAACATAAACCTCTTTTCACATATTCAACACAACCAATAATGCAGAAGAATGAAATTGCAACAGATGTCCCTATACATATATTAGTTTCTTGTTAGGTGTTATCTCCATTATTTTTTGTCTTGGACATAGCCATGGACCGTATGACACGACAGACACTTCTCTTAATACACGATCTAAGTAACTCTACTACGTAGTAAGAGGTACCAGGGACCTATGGTGTACATCCCCACCCGCAGCCAGCCGCTCACTTGGAAGCTCACGATATTATTTCCTCCGTAGGAAGTAGTTACAACGGTTTTCAATGCTATCCCATAAAGCTCCCAGCTCCCCTCCCAATCACCTCATTCTTTCTTTGCGTATACAGATAGTACGACGAAGTTTCACCTCTGGGCTTGCCTCGCGCCGGGTTGTGGAAGTATATTATCATCAACACACATCAAAATGGTGAGACCTTTGTGTATGGATTTCGACTGCGCCTGCGGGGTAATGCCGCTCCGTGGGTGGGGCTTGCATCGGCGAAAGTCATATTCTTTTTCGTGAATCTCTTGCGGGAGTTGTCTGCATGGTGCCATAAAATCCGTGTTGCCCTACTTTAACCAGATCCACAGAGCGTCAAATTTTCGGATTCCTATTTGTTTCTGTGGAGTTACTTGCATGTTTCCGACCATCAGCTGTCTCTTATCTTTTGTACTCATGTGCCATTCCAGTCTACCGGTGTATCCGTCGACGACGAAGTTGCCTCGACCTTCCAAAAGTTTAAGTTACAACAGGAGCCCTACAAACTTCGCTACTTTATCTACCAAATCAAAGATAAAAAGACAATCGTTATTGAGAAACAGGGAGATAGGAACAAGACCTACGATGACTTCGTTGGGGAGCTTCCCGAAAACGACTGTCGTTACGGCTTGATCGACATTGAATTTGAGACTGACGATGGCCGCCCCACGTCCAAACTCGTTTTCATTAGTTGGAATCCTGACACTGCATCTGTGAGACCGAAAATGCTGTACTCTGGCTCGAAGGAAGCCTTGAAGTCTGCGCTTGTTGGCGTTGGAATCCACATAAACGCGACGGATCATTCGGAGCTTGACTATGAGAGTGCCATTTTACCTGTCGTGAAGAAATTTGCTTGAGAGTAAAGTGGGGTTTCTTGTGAATTATGTGAACAGGAGGTTTGGAAAAGGAAATGTTCTTTCCGCCGTTCGTGGTCGTGGGGGTAGCATTGATGTGGACAGCTCCTGGACAGGAGTGATGGAGTGGCCTTAGGCGTTAGCATCTGATAACTCAATGGCCAGACTGGCCTCTGTTTTCGTAGAAATTGTCGATGTAACAACATTCAGTTGGAGAGTTTTCATTTCGATAATTTCATTCCTAGGTACTATGGTTTTGTCATGCGCGTGATGGTGTCGTTTTTAGAAGTTGTTCTGTATTTATATGGCGTATTCTGGTACACATATAAGTGCAATTTATAGTTCCCTTTCTGTCAATCATGTTCACCTGAGGACTTTTTCGTACTGTTCCACATAGCCAGCGGCGTTTTCGCCAACTTCCGCTGTTGATCGTTTGACTACATTTAAAATATCTTTCAACTTTGTGATTTGCGCTGAGGACAAAAATGACACGCTCAATCCAAATCGGCCACATTGGGCGAGTGACCTCAGCCATTCATCGATGAATTTCATCGCATACATCCCAGTTGATTCTATGTTGTCGAGAGATGGATGACGACCTGGGGAGGATCCTTCTTCGTGGTGGTCAGAAATAATGTCATTACCAGGAAGGTTTGTCATTTGTGACAGTAAATACAAGGCATCGATGATGTCGCAAAGTATTTCGCAATCAACATCCGTTGAGAAGTGCCTTTTACATGTTTCCTCTGCAGGAAGAACAAACTCTCTTTTCGGGTCGGGCTCTGAGAAAATGTTATTGCGAGGTTTGATCCTCGTTAGAAAATCAAGAGTCCGTTCTGAATTTGTGCAGTGCTGCTTCCATTCACGAAGAAAGTCATATGCCTCCCTTGAAGATTTACTTGGAAGGTGGTTGTTATTTTTGAGAACTAAAGAGTTATTGTCCCTTGATTTTTTGCCGAATTTTCGACTTGCTCCCTGTTGGCCATCTTGATAATGTACCTCGTCAATTCGTCTTTGAATGCTACCGTCATACCCTCCAATGATACCCGGTCCATCACATTTATTACGAAAGGAAAAGTTTCTAGATCCTTGAGGAAGGGACCCAGCAGCCCCAGTTAACAAATTGGATACATCGCGCCCAGACGTCGGCTTTAATTGAGCCGCGGATACGAAATTTCGAAATTCGTCATAGTCTTTACTAGTGTGGATGGCTTTCTTTTTCATCCCATCCTCGGCAGTGTGCCGACGATAGAGAGCGAGGTCCTCGTTTATTTCACGCTCGAGGCGGGAGACGTCGACTGATTTTCCGTCTGAAGTGATGATGCTCTTTGCCATGTTGGGATTTGTGAACTGCTCCACGAGTTATTGTTCTACACCTCGACAGGACAGTGCAGATTGATAAAATCTGATAAAATACACAATAATGCAGCAAAACAAAAAATGGGATAGATAATGTTTAGCGATTGTAATGATTCCTAGGTAATAATGAAGGAATGTGAAACAAAATTTGGCGATATACTCTTCCATCTCCAGCGTGGGGCCGCCCACAACATAAAAATGGGTCAAAGCAACATTATGACTTGGAATATAATTTCAAGGATTGCCCCCAAAAGTTCAGTTTCATACAACCTGGTGCAAACCAATGGCACTGGTGTGCATATATGTGCTCATACCAGAGACCTAAAATGCACCAACACAATCACCATAAATAGCTCGATTCACAAAAATTCAAATGCCGAAGTCTCTTTCTGTTTGCTCCATTGGCAGCACTGCTATCAATAGTAGAGCAAGAAAAGCCAAAGAAGTTGATCTAATTGTGATTGATTGTGACAATGAACATGAGAATGATGCCAAGTAGCCCTTTCTGTAACAATGCAGCCAATAAACATCATCATTTCTCTCTTGGGCTGCTGGTAGATTTGGCTGCCTTAGACACTCACTCCTTATAAATGTCTCATTATCCTTCTCCATCAACTTACTTTGAGTTTATGTACCAGAACTGTGTATCAGTTTGCACAGAAAAAAGATGTATGCCATGGTCACTCCATTGAGATGAATTCACTGATGAGGAGGCGTTCGTTCACAATCATTTGAGTTAGATGACCAACTCAAGATAAAAATCATGTGATTTTTCTTCAATCTGTAATGCAATGCTTGACCATGTTCAAGTAGGATGCTGCATTTGTCTTCTGTTAGTGTGCCATTAATATTATTGGAGATCAACAGCACATGACATTCATGACATCAACTACTTGAAGACAGCATGAAACCATGAAGTACTCCAAAAAGCTGTACCACCTCAGGTGCAAAGTCTTCTCTCAAACGAATACTCTGAATAACTTAAACATTTTGTTTTCAAGTCCATAGCAATGGCAAAGCAACCAGTATAGGGAAGTCTGAAAGGAACTGCAATTGGAAATGTAGCATAGTGCGATTCTCCAACTACATCCAAAAATATGAGGCATCAAATTTCTTCAAAATATACTTGGTCCCAGGATCACTGCAAAAATTCAAACTCCGCTGTGAGTACACAAGTACAAGTACTAAGTGCTTCATACTTCATATCAGCCTCAGACTCAAAGCTTTGGGATGAATAAAGTCATTTCCAACTACCTTGCATTGTAATTCACCCTGAAAGAAAAAGCACTTGTCTAGCTTTCCCCTGTATTGTCTACCTTTGAGTAGGGATGTAACACTGAATAACATATGTAACTATGCCTGTTTTTACATAGATAATCAATTATAAAGGATTTCAGCGCAGTAATAAAATTGTGAAAAATTAATCCATTCTCTCTGGGTTACAAATGAATTATCATGACAATATAGAACACCTTCAATCTTCAATATGGGAAGTTTTCATGGACCAATCTCCTCAAATACCTGACGCATACATTCATGAATGGATTATCATTTACAGTTGGCACCCCAAAACCAATCTAAAATGTTGTCAAATCATCACAAGAGTGTCATGGCACATGGATTCCAAGACATCAACTATTTTGAGAGTTATCACAAGGAACAGGATAATCAAAATGTTGCAAGTGGCTGAGAGAAGTCTACAAGATAAGTTCAGAATGTCTTGGGTTAACAAAAAATCAGTATGACTTGAGAGTGTGGCATTATGAATCATCGCAAAAGATGTTGCCCTGATATCAGGTATTTACAATTCAACATAGTAACGCATCGGTCATTTTTGTGTCATTGTGTTGCAATTTGTTTCGAGTTGCATAGCCCAAGAATCTGTTGTGAATTGTGTGACAACTTTTTGCTCAAAGGTATCATGTGGTGTGGAGCCAGCTTTCTCAATTACTATTTGGTAGACAATGCAAAGTTGCTTGGCATTTTATTAAGGTAGATATGCAGCTGACTCCTTCAATGATGTGAGTACAAGAAGCATTATCTTTATATGTGAATCTAGAGGGTTGTCCAGGATATTGAATCTGAACTTTCCTCTCTCCTATGTTTCATTCCATCGCAAGCGCACAAAACTCCCCTGTTTAGGTGGTAAATTATTACAAGGACAAGAGACGGCCTCACTATTGAAATGATCGATTGCAACCTTAAACGATATGAAAGAAGGCCTACTAACTTTAAAAGCCACGACGCTTTCCCGTCAGCATTCTCACGTATCGCCAGACGTGGCAGTCTCAGCTTCAACCTCAGCAATGACAGCCGCCGATTCCTTGGCATTCAAAATCTTATGAACACAATTGCCTTCCTCATCCAAACTCATGGTAAACAACTCCAACTTCTCCGGCGAGGCAACAGCCCCATCCATCGTTTTATTCAGCACTTTCACCGCCAGTCGCAATGCCTCCGCCACATCCGGCATCTCCACCTCCTCCGACGCCGGATCATCCGTCTTCATTTCATCACCATCATTCTTCTTCGCCCCATATTCCGTCTTGAGCAAACTCTTCCCCGCCTGATTATTCGCCCCAATCACCGTGGCCTTCCACCCACTGTAATTCCCACTAGGATCACTCTGGTACAATTGAAACCCGTGCGTTTCATCGTATCCCGCGAACAGGAATGCCACGCCGAATGGACGCAGCCCTCCGTATTGGGTGTAGGCTTGTTTATAATTGCAGACGTGTTCGACGAGGTTTTCGATGGGGATGGGCTCTTGGTATTGGTAGGCGTAGCGTCCGGCGCGGAGACGAGCTTGGTCGATGAGGATGTTGGCGTCGGCGGTGAGGCCGGCTACCGTGCAGGTTGCGTGGGGGCACAGTTTGTAGATTTTTTCCGACGTCTTGGAGTGAATTAGAAGTTGATTTGTGTAAGATGTGGAGTTGTCAACGCACGCCGCGGAGGAGACAAATATCGACGCCGCACTCACCTTTGCCGGAGCTAACAGACCGCTAGTAATTTTCCGTTCCGACGCCATGACGACGCCGTCCTTGGCCAGTATTCCCACGCTCGTGCCGGCATTATTGATGGCTTCTATGGCGTATTCCACTTGGTGGAGGCGCCCTTCTGGGGAGAATGTGGTTGTGGATGAATCGTAGCGGCGGGCCATGGTTGTCAAATAATGATATGAGATGTGCTGGAAAAGGAGGCGACACGTTACGAAGCTTGATGATTCGTGACGAAACAAAAGAAACCAACCTCAACTTCAACTTCAATTCTTTCTTGCTGCATGCAATGAGTTTGATGTAAGGTGCCACGTGAGGCCACGTGCCGTCCCAAAGCGAGACGCACACAAACCAACACCAGGCTACCATGGCGACCGGCGACAACATGAACGGTGCCACCGGGCATGTCTCCGATGAACCGTCCCACCCAGAAGAAAATAGACAGACGACCACAAGGAAACTAATCATAGCATTGATAACATTCATTCCAGCATTCATTCTTCTATCCATTATAAACCACGCCGTCACAGAAATCTTGGTCACTCCGCCCTTTGACACAAGACCTTCCGATATTCAGCCGTCTTCTCGCGCCGCCGATGGCGAATCTCAAGAAACACAGACACTTCCACCAAAAATAGTGACAAAGACTGTGTACGTCCCACCGTCGGACGCGGACTTGGCCCGTTTACGCCAAGAAATTGAAGCCTCTGATCCGTTGCCTCCCGCGGACAATGCGGACGCCGGTAGTTCCAATCGCGTGGTTTCTGCAGTCTCGTCGCTCAAATCAGTTGTGGGTAAACGCAACGAAAAATTGACGCTGTTAGCAAAAGAATCTGCTAATTTGAAGAATGCGCATGAATCATTTATTCAAAGATTCGACGAAGACATCTCACTCGCTACGGCGTCAACAAATGATAAGAATCGAATTGCCACCGTGTTGAATCAAAAATTGGCTTCTCTACAGAGTATCTTGTCTCTATCTGAATTGTCGACGGTCGATCGGGAGGCTTTGGCCACGATGTTTCGTTCAGCCGGAAGTGATCTCAACGAGCTACTGACATCCACAGACAAGAAATTGTTTATCAACGACGATGGAGTTCTTCTAGAGGCGCTGGTCAACGGGTCCTCACCACATCACAACTCGAGCGAATGTTCTCCTTCTTTCCTCTTACTCGACGGCAAGAATGTTTCCAGTGAGTTCAGCATACTTCCTGGTGCCAAGATGAAGTCTAATGCAAAGAATAAAGTGGCACTAGTCCCCGTCGGGACCGCTCGCGAATCTGATCTATATCAAAGTGTGGAGGGCATCAAAAACATTCTGTCACGTCGAGATGTAAATCCTTTAGAAGTGGATGCAAATGGATCTCTGCACAGCCCTCTGAGTCAAATCGGAACGGATACCATACGACGCCAGATTTCTGACACGGCCCTCGCCTTGAAATTACAACGTCAGGATCATGCTTATCAACAGACTGAACTGCGAACGCAATGGATGTCAAAAGTCGAATCGAATATGCCAATTATTGCTCCTAGGTTCGATGATGGAGACATTTGTGCCAATTCGAACTTGGTGGAGCATATGGTTGCAAGTGGACTGGAAAGTTTGCGGAAAAAGAGCGATTTGCAATCAGCGGTGCGAGTGTCTCTCTTTTCTGCCATTGTAAACGAGTCAAAAGACAAAAATGCTGATGCGGAAAAGATCAAATTTTTGACGCACGCTATGAAGGATTCGTATCCACCGAAGATTGATTACGAAAAGAAGCAATTTCCGTCGCCGCCCTCTTCTAAGAAGTTCCGTCGCAAATCATTATTTTACCTTGTAGACAGCCCTTTGCTTCACATTGGATTGGCTCGATGGATGAATTATTTTGTTGACGTCATTTCCGGATACAACGACAACATAGATTCATTGCTTGATTGGATAATCGGTGATAGCGGAAGTACATTTGGAGAAATAGCCGTGGATGTCATTCTGAGAATGGCAAGGCTCATTCCGTATCATGATGAATTTGCGAAAAAGTTCAAGGCTGCTGGAATTCTAGCGGGAAGGACAAGGTCTGTGTTGGAGGAATGATAGGACTCGAATAAAGTAACAACTAAATTACGTAAACTTATTATGATTCCTACACGTCCGGCATTGGTCTTTATGAAACTTTTGCAGAACGTCAAGTTTTCTTCTGGCATATCTATTTGCGAAAGGCAACTTTTCACTTGCCTCAACAGATTTTTCCGACAATATCAAATCGCTTTTGATAAGTTGGTCCCTATGTTTAAATCCTTCAGGCATTCTCGCAAGGTAATAACAGATTTCACCTAACAGTGAATTGGGACTGACTGAAATGGCAGCCCACGCAAGTTCAAGCACATCAGAACAAAGTGCGAAATTGCTTTCATTCAATGCCCACTCTAAGTACTCATCAATTCGCTCGATTTGTTCATCCTGACGACCCTGCAAGTCAAGCAGCATGCTAAAAAACAAGAGAACCTTAGAAAGACTAACAGCGACAAAGGTAATCTGGGGACACGATGATATAAAAACTCACAGTATTGGATACTGAAAGTAGTTAAATCATATCCATATCGAAGTCAACAGTTAGACATGACGTATGAAAGACGAAGTGACTTTTCGTACATTGCAACACTTACAAATAAAGGCTTTGAAAAAGTTGTGCCGCCTTTACCAAAATGCTCCTCGAAAGGTTCTACGACAAAAGATTCAAATGCAACACGGGCTTCAAGGGGCGCCCCATTCACTTTCATCGCAATCATGGAAGAATAAAGTAAGCAAAATGAATTGTGCACATTTTATGGATCGCTTTTGGGGGCCAGCTCTTCTATGATGTATTTGCAAGTTTGAATAACTTCATCATATCTCCCAAGAGCCATGTTCCAATTCACACTATGAGTGTAAGCCTGGGCAACTCGGTCGCTTCCGCATGATTTACATATAGCCTTGTGCTGAGTCTTGATGTTGTAAATTGGTTTTATTTGCTCAAGAGATTTGAGTGCTTCCTCAAAGCGACCCAACTTTCCTAGGGTCTCACCTTGCATTGCAAGTGCTCGTCCGTAGTGAACTGGATCCTTGTTTAACCTTGTTTGCTCGATGAACTTTTCTGTGAGGTCCTTTTCGTAGCTACATTCATCGTCATCTTCGATTGCACCCATCTTCAACACCACGAAGAGACCACTGAATATCAGAAAACTTACACTTCTGTCAAAGTGTTCATCATCTGCACAAGGTGAGTATTGAAGTATCTGTATCAATGCAGCGAACAGAATTAGAGATATCAATCAAAATTCAACAAGTTGGAATAGCAACGGAACCACTCACATCCAGCGCGCTTTGCATTTGCATCGCTTCAGCCCCTTCTTTTGCTTTGCCAAGAGTTGAATAAGCTTTACCTTTAGCAACATTCAGCTTAATCAAATTTTCGAGTTCAGCAGCTTCGATTGCATTGAGCATTGACACAGAAATGCCTAGATTGAAACACGGGTTGTTCTCAGTCCATGCATAGGCAGAAGAACAACAATTTTTCATCTTTTTCAGCAAATCTTACCCCCATGCATTTCGTCAAAGTCTTTGGCAGACAAGTCCTTTAGAGTGTTCAAAACATTGTCGAATAGCAAGATGCTCTGCGCATTTAAGCCAAGCAGCATTAGTTGACCCCCAATCTTGAGAGCGAGTTCAGCTGAGTTTATGAAATGACCACTGGAAATCCAGTGATGGAAAACTCGAATTTGCCTCTCGAAATCGTCTTTCACCTGCTCCCCTGCGTCGATTTCTCTTTCTAAAACTATTGCAACATTCTTGAATCCTCTCTTCCAACATGACTGGGAGACATCAAATTAAATAGATATGATAAACAAGTAATGCTCAGTCATGAAGAAAAAACAACAGGAAAAAGAAAAAGATATCTTGAAAAAGATAGGCTTGCCATTGAGAATACTTATTTTCCATGAATCATGGGTGAACCTGTACCTTTGATTTTCGGAGTAAGCTGGATGCGTCTTTCTGTAACCCTTGAAGTGAAGCTTAATATTCCCCAAGGACGCACACAACGAGGTTTGTGCCTCGATAGGATCGTCAACATCCTCCTCGTCATTTCCCGATGACGCATATGATTCTTCAATGATGCCTTCCTCTACGGCCAAATCAAATGCCTCGCGAAGTGCCAACGCTGTCTTTGACCTTTCAAAATCTCTTACGCCGTGCATTTCGTCATATGCCAATGCTGCATCGACGAGCTCAAATTCAGTGCCAAGAACTGCTGCGAGATGTAGCACATTCCTCACTGAAGAGTCCAATGCATCTAGACGATATAACAATAGTTCCGAAACAGATCCAAACCCCAGCTGAAGTTGGAAAAAGAGAAGATAAATTAAACCTCTTACAATGTGTCAAAACCATGATAGTCAATTCATACACTGACCTTCTCTTCTTCCTTGGCGGCTTTTTTCAATCCAATCAAGCCATTTCCTAATCTGGTGAAAAGTTCTTGCCGCTTGATCAATTCAAGAGCATAACCTTTTACAAATAAAACGACAGCTAAAATGAGTGCTTGATTGAAACAAAAATTCAATAGATGCTGTCCCCTTACTCAGATAGTGAGGCATCCCTCCTGTGGTATTGAATATATTATGCCAAAAACTGGTGTCTATATCATTCACACTCAAGTTGAGAGTGACAGCGACCAAATCACGGACCTCACATTCTGAGAGAGGCTGCAAATTGATCTCAACAAAATGGTCTTTCTTTGAAAAGGAGTGGTGAAGTTCAGCCCAAAATCCAGGATCCACTGCCGACGGATTTGTTGATGGTGGGCGTGAACAGCACAAGACCAGTACATTCTCGCCTCTTTTGAAAATTGCTTGTACAACCTTCCATGACATTTGATCCATTTCATGAGCGTCGTCTAATGCAAGAACGACAAGATCTGCGTGTTTAGTACACCGAATGAAGGCATCTGCTAGGAAGTCTACGATACTGTCTGAATTCGGAGTCCCACTAGCGACAGTTGCAGCGACTAGATTTTTCATGCCTAACAATCTTTTACCGACAACTTCGACGAACTCCGGAGGAGCATTTAGCTGCTCGCAAATATAGAGAAACTGATTTGCGTCAGTCGAAAAAAACTGTCTTTTGACGAGTTCGAATTCAGTGATAAATTGTCCCACTGTTCTTCAACAGAAAATTCAAGACTTGGATGAGATAAATCTGTCATTGACTTCTTTTCCTGTTTGCATAAATGCGACTGAGATTCATCATCAGAATGTCTCATCTCAGTTAGTAAATCATTAAAAATTGAACAAAATAAACTAGAAGAACGAAAACAAATCAATGGAAAGAGACGAGACAAAGATCAGTGGCAACAGAAAGCATTAAACATGCGCTTCTGCTCACCTAAACGGGACCCTTGAATCTCCTTGATTCGATATGTGTCGGGTAACAATGGGGTATTTGTTCATTTTCTTTGCCATAGCTCGGACACGCGCAGCCACTTGAACAATCATGCAGCTTTTTCCTGTTCCAGATGCTGCACTGACCAACACGAATTTTGATGTGCCTGTGTTCAAAGCCATACCTTTTGCTACTTGCATTATATGCTTGATTTCATTGGATCTGCCAATAAAATTTTGAACCACTTTACCCCACTTGGTGTCGTTCGACTTTATAGGTTCAAATATAGGGACAGGCTCATCGTAACCTTTTGCATTGACTGGAGGAAGCCGTTTGAAATATGTTTGGCTGGTAAGTAGGCGAACATTTTTGTCCACTAAGATGCCGGGGTTGAATTTTGACGCCATTATCCTAGCCACAAGATTTACAGACGGACTGAGCACTGCAAACTCATGGCGCGTCAAGCCTCCGACAACGCCACAATACGCTCTTCCGAAAGTCCCTCCAATCTTACTTTTCATGCCAAGCTCCTCTTGTAATGCATCGTGGATTGATCGAGTAACGGGCAGAGCTCGTTGACTGATCATGTTTGGAAAAGTGCTCCCTCGGAGTCCAAAGGTGCATATTAAAACAACACCCTTATCATCAACAATAAATTGTCTCAAGTGCCCCTTTACTCTATCGAGATGCTTTGCCGTCAAATTCATGATATCATTGAGTAGATTGATCAACTTCCTGTCTTTTGCCTCATCGCCCGTAAGTCTGTACTCAATCAAAGGTGAAATGAAGATTACATACACATTGCGCAATTCCGCTTCTGAACGATGCCGATGGTCGTCAGATTCACGTCTGAGATGCGCATGACTTTCATTTTCATCATTGACAACAACAGGATGAACGCAAAGTGAAATCATATTCTTGAGCCACAATAATTCTAAGTGGTCTAAATCACCACAGCGATTGACCATGCTTTCAGGATCATTTGACATCTAGCTCTCCTTGCGAGGCAGCTTCTCATGGATGTCAAAAAACACTGACGACGTTCGGCAATGCACATAGGTTTATTGTCGTTGATAAAATGTTCACATTTCGATTTCAATGAAGCAACTCTAGATAAAACTGCCAATGCTTCCGGAGATGCAAAAACTTTGCCAGTGGTTGCTGCCTCTTCTGCAGAGGCAACTTGATCGATGGGACTTCCCAAAATGAGATACTCTCTCCTACCAGCATCATTTCCCACATGGACACCGACAATCTTGCCAACTCCGACGCCACATTTGACGTTAAGCGTGGCCAGCTTGATGGGCTTTGATGCATGACCTACTAAGCTTCTTTGAATAGGTGCATGGTCAATCGAGCTACTTCTTGGTATTTGTCCATCATTGGAACTATCCTCGGAGGTCATTGAAGCCTTTTGACGACATTGATCAGGGGCGGACTTGACTGAACCTCTGAGAGTCCTCGCCTGTACTGGTCGAACATTCTCCAGTCTTATCGATGCTCTAGACATCCCAACTGGATTGGAATAAATGGGGTAATCGGAACAGTTGGCCACCATAGATGCAGCACATTAAGCTGCTTTTGCAACGCAATATTCAATGTTTTGGCCCGGATTTCTGCGAGATACTTTCCATTCTGCGAAGATTGCGTCCCCAGAAAATTTGAGGATGTCCCCTCAGTGATTTGTCACTTCGTTAACAATGTTCTGAAAGTAGGAATTGATTGCATTCGATAAGCTCTCGACATCTAAGATAGTAGATATTTTTGTGAAACCTGACATGTCCACGAACAGAAGGGCACTTTCTTGCGTTTTGGCAATGGGTAGACTCAAATCATGAAATGATATGATTGGATTGGAATCGTTTCCAAGGGAATCATTCAGAGGCTGGATGTGCTGCACATCACTATTGTCAGGCGCAAAATCCAGAGAACCTCCAAGATTTATATTCATATCACCAGAAATCATTCCATGGGCGCTTTTGGCTTTCAGAGCATATCTTTGGCGCAGGACAGTCTCGAACAAATGCTCGAGAACGCACCCCGGAACATGACGACTCAACCAGATAATGCTCTGAACAAGGGCGCTTCTCTCCACTAAAGAGACGGCCACAGCTCGCGAATGATTCTTCATCAATTGGGTAAGGATTTGAGCCATTTCATCATCATCTGATTCATCATACTCGTTGTTGGATGCCGCCATGTCGTTATTTTCGTAGCCAAGGGTCCTTAGCCCCGATAAAGTATGTGAGTCCCCATTGCCCCCATCGTCTTCAGTTGGAGCGTCGGAGTTATCTCCAACGGGGCACATGTCCAGACTAAGAACGGAAGTGGAGCGCCGTGGGGCCGGTCGCGATGACAATGATATGCTCTGATCTTGGGGTGGGCACGCCACCGATCCCCCTTCGTCGCATCTTCGTCCTGCGCTGTTGCCAACGCTAGATGAATCATGGGAAGCCATTGTTATTCCGTTGCTTATCGGCCCAGCACACAGTGCGACAGCGAACACAAAACTGAACGGCCTTTACCAACTTTGAACAGAGAATGGTGAACTGGACAAAGAAGGACGAGTGCATTCTGCGTCTCGGTCATAACGTTCGTCCATTCTTTCTGACGGTATTGTATTGCTTTGTATTGTACCATACCGTACCGTGTCCGGCCAGCCCTAGCTGTAGCCTAGCTATATAGCACGGGCGAAGAAGTATGGTACATAGTAGATGGTACAATAGTATGCATAGCGTAATGGCACCAGTTGGCAGTTTAATGTCGTCCGTTGGGCACTTTTTACCTCTTATTTACCTGCTGTTTACCTTACCAGCTGTCTCCCACTGTCTCCCTACAATAGGGGTTGTCAATCTTTTTCTCATTATCATTATCATTATCGTTCCTTTTTTGCGAAATCTCGCTATTTCGATGATTTAGTGGCATAGTATTACTTAACGCACATCGTCACCAATTCCCCTCTAAATTCATCAACCGAACCCATCATGAGAAAAAGTTTGACTGCCCCAAGCGCAACTCCATTATGGAATCGTTACCTTTTCGATCGATCGTTTTTTTATGATCCTTCATCTCACATAATAGGATTGTGAGGTGTCGCTGTGCACATTTGCCCGCAACTGGACAGTGAAAGGTGGCAGTAGCGTGTTGGGCTCTACTGAGAAGTACGGATTCCGAGGCAAAGGCGCGCGATGAACGGATAACGTATGCGCGATGCGAAGGATGCTGATGGGTCGTGTGGAGAGGAGATGACGTACGGGATTCGAGAAATAAAAAAGGAATGGTAATGATAATGATCATGACGATTTTCGGTCATTATCATGATCATTACGAAACCAAAACGTGATGTGACAACATTACGTCATATTATTGATTTAGAAATACCTTTCTCCCCAACAGAAAAGTACTAATGACGCCCGAGAACGCGTAAAATAAAACCTCCGAAACGACATCTGCTCTACATGCGTACACTAGTACACCGTGTGATCAAAACAGTGGGAGTCACCCGTTTTGATAATGATAATGATCATGAGCGAAAGATTGACAACCCCTAATGCACATCCCATTTTCTTTTCGAGAAACTGGGAGCCATCAGCATCTCACGAGATAAACTTTCCCTCCTCAGGAAAACGGCGCGACGGTTCTTGTAGGAACGGTTCAAGTGAGCTTCCCGAACGTTTTCGATATCTCGAAGAGGGAAGACTCCAATGCCCAACAACTTCTACAACCATAAGCAAGTTCACATATCAACTGAGCCAACATCCATGTCAACTCACAATCAACGTGTGACAGCCGCAGAGTCGAGAGTGAAGAATTATTTAGATTCTTTCGCTAACACCGATCATCCAACACGAGAACAATCTTTCCCGCGCGTAGTTTGTTGCAAAACCTCTCAATCGCTGTACTGCAAGGAGTGTTGTCGTCTTCTTGTGCCAGATGATGCACTGCCTCTGCCAATCAATCTTCGAAGAAATTATGCATGCAATGATGAAACTGTGAAGAATAGTAAAAGTAGAAGCAGGAGTACCGAAAGAAAAAGTCACGTATTGGGACACGGAGAAAAACAGTCATGGGATATCTTAGACGAGAGACCCCTGAGATTGCCATTTGATCTACATCTCATATTGGACGATCGTAGAGGCTCTTCAACAGGACTTCATGCCGTCGCATTGCTTGATATATCTCGTGACAAAATTTCTCTGGGGGACGATGGCGGTATTGGAACGCAGTATAAGAATTGTCAGCATTCCTGTGGTGATTTCGAGGCCGTGACATTAACAGATGTAGAGAAACTTGATGTCCTGGAGCAATCGGAAGTATTGAATCATGCTATGAACTTTTATGTCGAATCAAACCGCGGCGAAGGTGGTGCTTCCACATATTTCTTGTTTCCCTGTCCTGGCGAATCCGTCCCTCTTGAATCTGTGTCAAATCAAGTGAAAACGTTGGTAGTACTGGATTGCAAATGGACAAAAAGTGGAGTTTGGCGACGAAGTGAGAAACTGCGCCAGCTTCCGAAGGTAGGTGCCCTCAATGAGAGTTATTTATCCTTGCTTTCATTGTTGCATCAAGGCATTTACATGCTTCACGATAGGTTCATTTAAGTCACCCCCCAACTCAAAGTCATTTCTGGAGATGTAAGAATTGGTTAAGACAAAATTTATCTCGGCTGGAAGATGCTGTTCTGTCCTCAATTTATTTACTTCACTATTTTAGGGCACAATGCAGGACCAGGGATGATGAGTACTATTGAAGCTGTATATTATGCATCATTAGAAATTTACCAGAGCAGACACAAACAATTGACAGCGAGCTCGGCTCCTCAATCACGCATCGACGAATGCTTGGCGGACGAAAATAATTTGCTTCATTTGCTGTGGTTATTTGGACATCAAAGGCAGTCGACAATGGAAAAGGCAAGAAATGCAGGAAAGGTGGCTCCGTGTGTTGAAGACGGAAAAGAATTACAGAGAGCACTGAGAAGAAGAAAAAAGTAATGAACGCCGCCAAAGTAATCTGTATTTAAACTAATGCACATAATAAAATAACCAATCTTCGATTCCACAGAAATGAAACAATACATTTATTTTCACCTTAATAAAATGCATCACAGATTATTTCGTCATCATTTTTTAGCACAAAGGACTGCTTTGAAGCCTACATACCTCTTTGAAGCTCTTCCAGAATCATACATTTTTCAATGTTCTCAAGCAAGCATTCTATCTCCGTCATTGGCTTCATCTGTAATTCGTTTTTAGATGCGATCTTATCAAACGTCTCCCATGCGATTTCACTCTGAGTCGAATTCATGCCAAACTTCTTCGAAGCCTTTCTAGCAAATACTATGGCATCATGCAATGAATTTGTTGTGTTCTTTCCTACTACGTCTTTTGCAGTCTATACGTCAAAACGTATTGGTTATATGAACACTGCGTTTGAACTGAACAAAAAGAACCAGAGCAGGTTAAGTTCATAAACTCACTTTAATCTCACTTGCTATCGACTTGATTCTCTCATTTACTAATTCTTGCTTTTCCAAAGATGACTTTAGATCATTTAGCATGGCGTCGTATTCTTCAATACATTCAATCTCCTTGTCCATGATGTCGGTTTCATAGTGATTAATGATTGCCTCTTTATCCAGATTTGTCGCATTATCCATCTCCTCAACTGCCTTCCACGCCATTACCGCCTTATACGATGCCACACCGTACTTGTTTGAAACAGTAAGAGCCGCCTTGATCGCATCGTTGATTTCATTTCGTTTCGTCGTGCCAATGGAAGTGGAAAGTCGATGAGGACGGGTTGTCTCGATGGAAGCAAAAGAGCTAACGAGCCCTACGGCAATCATAATATTTACGATCGCCAAGACTGAAATAGAAGTGCTATTGATGTTGCTCATGATAAAGAAGAACTGGGTGTGGAATTGAGAGATCCGCCAACTTGCCCATGCATACAAACCATTGTTTTTCATAGACGGAAGATTTCACTAGGATTTCACTCATCCGTGACATTTGAGGAACCCGGATTAGTTTGGCGACTCCACATATTCCTATTTTATGATTAATTATAGATTGGCGATCCCCCGAACCGAACCCAACGAGGCGCCATCTGCAATAGATCTTATCTGCAGCTGTCTGAAGAATAATTATCGATCACTACGTAAGCATAGTATTTACGCTTTGGTACGTAACTAGCGAGGTAGCTGGAAGTAGGTAGTGCCAGCAGTTCCCATTAACACATCGGCCCAGTCCATCCACAGGTTTCACGTGTCACCTCCTCAATCCCCGACCCATCAACACACACCCAACACACACCCTTGGGTGAACGGTATGTAAGTGAACAGTTTAAACGCCAGACTCAATATATTCCTGAACCCCAATCATTAAGCTTTTCTAGTTGCATGCCCTCATTGAGACCCCCCACAACTCTCATCATGGAAGACCGTCACTCTATCTCCGAGCCTCGAGCTATTGTTCGTCGCAATTTTGGAAGCCCAAGTTACGTAGAATGGGAAGTCGACATCCTTCGTGATGACACAGTTGTCGTTGATACGCTCACTCTCACTGATGAGGTGCTGCCTCCGCGCACCAATAAGAAGGGTAAAGTTGTTTGGCGCCTACCCGATTCTGAGGATAAGTTGGTGAGTCATCGTTTATGATTATGAATTCTCGTATCATCGCTGTGAGCTGGCCACAAACCCTCATTGTGCTCAATATCTGACATCACTTCTGCATTGCGAATCTACCAAATAACATACAGCCGGCATTCGGCACGGAAGACCGACGTCGTATCCTGGAAATATTCAAGGACCGAAAGAAGAAGCGCAAGCAGGAAAAGAAGAAACGCCAGGATAGTGATGGTGTCATTGATGATGGTGGGAACAATTCGCCTGGGAAATTATCCCGAAACAATAGTAGCAACGAATACGAAGAGACTGAGAGCAGCGGAAGGGGGGGCGGTCAGATGTCAGGACCATACGAGTTCTACTCCATCGAACGCTCACATACGGAAAACTTGTCTCAAGAACAAGATGGCGCTGGGTATATCGAAGACATAGAAGTCAAACAAACCAACGAAAGTACCAACGAAAAGCATGCAACTGCCAGTGTGTCAAAGGCTACAAATGGCTACAGACGTCAACACAGTTGCCCAGCAGCATCCCGTCCGCCTCCAGGACTTGGCGATGTGCCTGACAGAAGATCGTCTGCAGGAGAAGGCCTATTGAGGGAAGATCCTAATCCACCACCTGATCCGTCTTACTTATCCATAAATGATACACAACCACAATACAATCAGCAACATTTGTCTCCCAGAATTTTAGAAAGTCGTCAGCCTATTTCATCTGCTAAGCTAGCTGCCGATGCTCTCTTCATAGTAGTTCCACGTAGCGAACGGCCAGATCCTCTTCCAGGAGAAGAGTATTCTTCCCTTGCAGTTCCTGCAGCACGACATTTCATTGAATCATACTATACACACCTCGAGAATACGTCACCTACAGTTGCAATAAGCGAACTCTCTCGATATTATACGACAAAAGCCCAGAAATCTGTAAGCATTGGAGGGGCACATGCTGTTGTCATAGGGCGGAAAGATATTACAGCACAGATTCTGAGCTTAGCAGGGTCTACTTTTATTGTGAGAGGAGTAGTGGCTCAGGATACATTTGACGGACGAGGCGTTCATATTTTGATCACTGGTACTGCAAAGACGGTCTGCAATGCAGTTGCAGGAGGAGCTCTTGCATTTGCACATTCGGTATCACTTGCTCATGTTGACACTACTTCGATCAGTGGCTCGAATAATTTGAACCAAATCTGTCCAGCGCTGGCTGATGCATCTGAGAGAGGATACCCCTTCCAAATCCATAATGATGCATTAGCTTTCTTGAGTGGAGATATACCATCACCGCAGCCATCTCCCCCGCTACAGTCCCCTCCACCGCCTCCAGGTTTATTTTAACGTGATCTGATGAACTCAGCTAGCGCTAGTCGTAAATTATGATTCTTGATTTTATACAAGAAGTTATCATAACATCTCGAATTCTGTTTGCCTGAGATATATCATTAGAATGTTGACGAGGTTCAATTTGTGCTCCAAATTGAAACCGGTTCACACTTAGATTGCTGTCCATCAAACAGAAGGAAGGGAACAAGAAAAAAAATAAAAGGATGGGTGTATCCGAGAGTAGGTTTACTAGAGTAGTGGCAAGTTTATGAAAATTATTATGATAATTCAAACTTCTGCAAACCGGTTTATGAGAAATGAGGGTAATTCACACTTCCGCAAACCGGGAAAAATCGCTCTTCAAAGACTTGCAGGGCGCCTGACTTTGGGTTTGCATCTTAAAATAATGATTCATTAGAGTCTCAGCTCGACGCCAGTGGACGCCATCAACTACAAAGCGTAGCGCTCTTGTAATGGCATCTTCCAATGGTATATAATCAGGATGGCCTTGGCGGTTCTTCCGGGTACACTCCGCGATCACGCGTTTGGCCTCCAGGCGTACGCTTGGGTCATCAGTCTCAAGGCATTTTAATATGATTTTGATGAAGACGACGAGACGCATCTTAGAACTCAGCATCGTACGGTTGCCGTCTACGCAAGGCGACATGGTGGGAGGTGGTGTTCTTTTCCGATGTGAGCGTGTCGGGTCGTAGGAAGATAAACATGATGAATCTATGAAGTTTTGTTCATGACATGATTTTCGACAGTCATTTTGGGGAGCTTTCAAGAGATCTTGTCGACACGAGGATCTGCAACTACTTAATTCTGACCGCCCAATCTCATTATTATTATTTATTGTTTGGACTTCCCCTTGAGTGATGCCCAATTGATCGTTATCTCGTTGGTATTGATTCATGGCAAAGGTCGTAGCCTTTAATGCAGACGATGCCGATATATTACTTGCTTCCTTCCTCGGATTTGCGCTTGGGGGTGTTTTATTGTTTTTATTTTGTGAGGTCTCTACAAGCGGCGCGGGGCTGTCGAGTTAGTTTTCAGAGGAGAAAAGAGGACAAACCACTGCAAGTTTTTTCGACTTTTGTTGTGTTTTGACATGATTGATGTGCAGAGTTCGCGTTGCGGGTCCCGAACTCTGATCTCAAGCAACACCGCATCAAGGAACAATGTGACAATGTGAGTTTACAATGATGAGGTGGTGGCACATAAAGTACTTGACGTACCATATGCATTAATGGAGGAAGCCATGACGCCTCTGACGACGAATGAACGCATGATACGTCAGTATTGTCTATTCAGACATGAAAGGACGTGCTTAGTAACGTACATAGCGACTAAGTATTGTTTATCACGACTTGTGAAGGAGTATTGTACTCGTTAAGACGTACGTCCTGTTACCTCTAAAGTTCTACGATTACGACCAGAGAGAGGCAAGAGGACGTATAGTACGCGTGTCGTGATTCTAAATGATATTTTTGTCCGAAAATACAATAAAATACCACGATTAATGTTGAGAAAATAATGATTGAAATATTATATTACCAGCAGCCGCTGCAAGATTTTA
>JABMIG010000423.1:1206-89267 GCA_013187285.1 Cyclotella cryptica
AATCAACTGGAGATTTTGGCATTTGCTTGATTAGCTCCATTATTTTTATGTTCCTCCTTCGTCCAAGGCTTTTCGTTGTTGTACAACAATTCCCAATGGGCCATTTGAAAATTGAGGGGCAACGATTCGATATGATCAGAAAAGGGCTGGTTGCGAAGTCCCAACAAGTCGAATAGCCTTCAATCCATTAACTTGACCGTCTTCATATATTCCTCATGAACAAGATTCATGTAGCTTCTGATGTGTTGAAGATCTTTGTGATACTTATTCCGTTTAAAGAAAGTCATTGCCTTCTCACTGAAACAATTGTGAAACTGAAATTTTAACGACCTCCTCCCTCTGTGTTTGTCGAAGTCATCCAGACTACAGCCGGTATACCCCAAAACATGACCAGGCATGTCATCTGATAGGTCACTATCTTTGAGGTTGAGTTTACTGTGACAGTACCCTGATCAATATATGTGTAACCGATGACAAGACGATAAGTCAACCACTTATCAAGATCATTGATTTCTGATCCACTTTTTCCAGATACCAATATCTTCCAGACAGTGAATAGATGTGAGTAAGCAAAGGTCGTCCGAGCAAGATACCACGTCCTCTCGAAAAGCTCAGTGGCAACAAGATGTTGTGGAGTAGTTGATTCCCTGTATATTACTAATGTAGTTGCAAGTCCATGACCAAAACTCACCCCAGAGACTGAGTTTTGCCTCATGCTCACTTCACTGCCTGCAAGTGTAAGATATTCTTTGTGTTTTTAGTTGTCTTTCAACTGAATTCCAATTAACTTCATTTTATTGCCACAACATTACAATAGAATGCTGTTTGTGTGTGCAAAAAATCAAGTCTTATAGTGTTGGTGCGGATGGTCGGCAGAGAAATTTTTAGTTTAGGCTGAAATTTGGGACTATTTGGCATTAAGGCTCGTTCTTTGGATGATGAAGGGATGGGCCCAAAATTTATTAGGATGTAATAGGTCTAATTAAATAGTAGAGATATCAACCCAATCTTACACTGTACCTTAGTCTATGAGTATTACCAGACCCGTAGCCCTCACATATACTCGGTAACCCTCCAGTACACCTTCGGTTACCCTCCTGTACACTCACCAGGAACCCTGCAGCACGCTCCGGTTATCCTCCTCTACACTTCTGATTACCCTCCTATACACTTCTGATATGCCACTGGTAAACATTTTTAAAGCCACTAAGTAATGCAGTTATAGCCACTATTAAGATTGATATCAATTCTAAGACTTACTGAGAAGTCTGTTTTCCTGTAAAAATACCAGTTCCTATCATGCGTAGAAATAAATCCGAAGACTGATTTTGGTCTGGAATTTCCTGTCACCCATCAGTAGACTCTGGTAACCCTCCAGTACACTAGTGTACCGGTTGGTTACAGAAGTGTACAGGAGATTACCAGAAGATACCATTCCGGGGGGTTCTGGTAACCACCCTGTACACTAGAGTGTACATGGTGGTTACCGTTGTTTTCGTTTGCAGTGTAGTCTGTGTCAATGTACTTCCTCTATTCTTATTTTTATCATTTTTCAATATTTTGATTACACAAATCATAAATTCACATAAAAATATTTCTCCCAGCAAAAATACACATACACTAAGTGGAAAAGACATGTCAACGTCAAAAATTGACAGAGACATAGAAACCATTGGTTAACAGTTCAATTGCTATACTAGCCAAAAACCAGCCAAAACACCCATCATATTCTCCACATACAATCAAGTATGTACCTACAGTATGTGAGTATCACGTAAGTACTCTCTCAGGTCCTCAGCCCAAAAGGCCCGTCCTAAGAGCCAACGAAATGCGTCGAGTACGTGGGACTGTATTGACTACAAAATAGCATAAATTAGTTATCACCTAATTAACGACGAGCGATGCATCTCGCTCTGCTCAGCAGTGATAACTAACGTTTTCACCAATTAAAACCTAACCACTTGACAATCGACCTACTCGTTTTACACCAATCTAACCACTCGACAATCAACCAACTCGTTTGCAACACAAACATGTGGTCACCCACAGCCAACAAAGCAGCCGTCCGCAAAACCGTCCGGTTGATCATTGCACCCATTCCGATTGACAAAATCGTGGCCAACCATTGAATTCCACCAGCGTGCTCAAACAGCAACTTGCCAAGATGCGCGCAGCCGTCAAAACAACCAGCTGGGGTGGGCAACACGGCCATCTCGCTCTCGTCCTCGCGGCGCGCCAGAATACCAGGCGGTCACCAACGTCCCCACACTTACCACCACCGCCTCCGTCCTCCCATCGTCCCAGCCAACCTGCGCCAAACAACACAACTCTCACCCACAGAACTCGCATCATGGCCGACCACAACCTTGAATGCCAAGAGTTTTGGAAACAGGAGAGTGTCAACGCCATCATCGTCGACAACATCGTTGACAAGATATACGAACCGTCAATGCGGCGTCACGTCAAAGAACTTCGACAACGACTACATCGGCTCACGGGGCCCAGACCATCAAGACTATCCTTGAGCACCTTTGAACAGAATGGTGCGTGGTCACCTCTGGAAAGAAGCAGGCATCTGCTGCTTTCCATGTCCAATGGGATCTCATCCCACATCACTAAGTTCGCTCGTGAACTCGACAAGCAACAGAAGCTCTGCCGAGACATCGGCGTACCGCTCAGATGCCACCAAGGTCCAGTACTACGTGGAAGGCATGTACTCGTCCAGACATGTTCGACAACAAGGAAATGCAGGCATGGGAACTCAAACCCTCCGCGCAGAACAGCACCGGGTATGACAGCGCCAACACATTCATCAACACCGGCAGCATTGGCTCTACCTCCCTTGGAACCCTGTCCCCAAACGACCACCAAACCATACTCGAGTACACCAACAGTCTCAAAACTGCACTCGAACTTCGAGCATGCCGCCGCTCTCACTACGACACAGGACCACCGCCTCAAGCAACTTGAAACCCAACAACAAGAACTCCTTACCCAGACCACCAAATTCATGGCGCTCCTCACAGCCCAACAAAACATCCCCACATCAGGCACCACCTGGCGGCCAACAGCGCAAGCGCCACACACGAGCACCAACCGCCAAGAGTCCCGCTACTGCAACTCCTGCAAGAAAATAACGTCTACCATGAAGACGATGCCTGTTTTCCCTTGAAAGAACAAGGACAAAGCGTCCTCAATGGTACCTGGCCAAGATGTAGGATACTGTGGAGCCTAGTTTTAATTGTATTTTAAACAATGTGAATTCCACACATAGGTTGAAACACTAAACTACTGGACTCCACTAGCCGCATCTTCACCGCGACACCGCGCCGTGTGCTTCACCCTTCCTCCACACCACCGCACGATCCAACAGCAAGCAATGGCGCTTGACATGCACTAACAAACCCACTCACACAATTCACCCACTCAAACTCACAGGCACTATCAACATCCACAGCACAGCAACCCACATGTCACCCCGCACCATCAAGGAAGGTATCAAGCGGTTCCATCCCATCAGCAGTCAGTGACACTGGCACCACCTCCACAGCAGGTACCCTACATGACCCATTCATCCACTCTAAGACCCGCTCCACCAAAATTTTTATGTTACCCACAGGTACCACCACCGCCGCCACAATCCAAGCACAGCTCCTCCTCAGTAATGCGTCTGCCTACCAACAGTCGACATTGTACCAAACCTTCACCAAACACTACTCAGTGGTAGCAAATTCGCTGGCGCCAGCTACACAGCCATGCGACAAACACGAAGTCAACTTCTACGACTCCACCACTATCAAGCATCACCGAGCGTGCAGTCCTCACTGGCGATGTGCCGCACAGGCCTCTGGCGAATACCACTCCGTCCCATCACTGTGAATGAAAACACTGATACCCTCATCCTTGATTCCAAATGCGGGCTACAATCCACTCAGCCCGATATCAGTACCTACACCTACACACATCCGAGAACACCTACAAGCCTCCCTACAATGCAACACAGACCATATACTCAATGTGTATGAACTCCCCAGTATAGAACAGTCCATACGATACCTCCACGCAGCAGCTGGTTTCCCCACTAAATCAACATGGCTGGCAGCCATTCGCAAAGGAACTACAGCACATGGCCTCTCATCACTGTCAAAAGCGTCCACAAACACTTTCCTCAATCTGAGAACACAACAGGGACACATGAGGAACCAACGTCAAGGCACAAGATCCACCAAACAGGCCCTTCCCAAGCGGAACCTTGTACACCTCTCCCACAACTACATGACATCTTTATCCGGACCTATGACACCCACAACACCCTTTACACAGATCAAACTGGTAAGTTCCCTCATCTCTCAAGTCAAGGAAATCGGTACCAGATGATTCTGTATCATGTTGACAGCAACTCCACATGGCAGAACCTACCAAGAACAAAACCGAAGGCAAACTCATCCTAGCACGCAACCGCCCTTCAACGCATGAAAGCCTGTGGAATCCAATCCACCCGACAGGTCTTGGACAATGAAATATCTGGCTTGCCATCACCGCATCAGGCATGACCTATCAACTTGTCCCACCTGGCGACCATCGGCGTAACATAGCAGAAAAGCTATCCAAACCTGGGGATCACTTCATTGTCGTCATCAGTGGCACAGGCAAATTTCCCCTCCACCTTTGGTGCCAATTACTACCACAAATGGAGCACGCCTCTGTCTTCGGCAATCCAATGCATACCCCACATTTCCTCCCATGTCTCTCACCCATCATGACTATAACGCACACCCTTTCGTCCCTGGGCATGGAAGCCCTTGTCCACGACAAACCCCACCGCCCGCAAATCTTTTGCCCAACACTGCACCAAAGGGTATGTCATCGGCACATCCCACGAGCACTACTGCTGCTGGAAAGTATGGACACCAACTCACAGTCTTCTTCAAACACAAGTACATCACCAACCCTCTGTCACCCTGCAGACGCAATCATAGCAGCCGCTGCAAACCTATCTCATCTACTCACAAACAATCTCCAGGCCCATCACAACAACAAAGCCAACCAATCGGATCTCACCCGACTACAAATCCTAACACAACCATCTCCTCCCCGCAAGCACAATGCAACACATTATAAGCAACACTCACCAAACGTAACACACCCGTCCCCACCAGCAGCAGTTTCCAACTATGACAGCAACTCCGTGACAGTGACGACGAATCAATAACCATCCCACACCGGTGCCCTGGCTGCCTGCAGCCTCCAAGGGTGTCACCACAACAAACCAAGACACCACTTCCAAGGGTGTCAGCACCTAACCTCCCGGCAACACAACCGGCAGTGCGTACATACAATCACACAGGAAACCATCCTACACCTGCTCCACAACACCCAAACACCGCTCACAACAAAGCGCAGCAACCAGGCAGTTTCCCCGTGATGCACTCTCAGCCATACTGACACCGACACTGGAGAACTCCTCGGTATCGCCACCTCATCAAAACCACAGTACTGCACCATATGGAAAATGCATATGGCAAAGAACTTGTCGCCTCGCCAAAGGTATCCCCAGCACTGTCAAAGGCACCAACACCATAGTCTTCATTGCGTACAACGAAATCCCTCCATAGCGTCGTGGGGCGTCACCTACCGGCGCATCATTGCCAACTACCGACCTGAGAAGGAAGACCCTTATCGCATTCGACTCACAGTTGGTGGTAACAGAATCACTTACCCTGGCAACTGCGGAACACCAACAGCTGACATGCTCACCACCAAGATTCTCCTCAGCGTCATCTCCACAAAAGAGAGCACGGTTCATGACCATCGACATCAAGGATTTCTACCTCAACACACCAATGGTTCGCCCTGAATACATGCGACTCAAACTATCCGACATTCCAGACCACATCATTAAACTCTACAAACTTGACAAACTTGTCACTACCGATGGATACGTCTATGTCCTGATCCAAAGGAATGTAGCGGTCTCCCACAGGCGGGCATCATCGCTCAACAACTCCTTGAAAAAGGTTGGCCCTCAAAGGCTACCGGCAAAGTTCCATCACACCTGGTTTCTGGAAGCATGACTGGCGCCCTATCTCCTTCACTCTGTGTGTTGACAACTTCAGTGTCAAATATGTTGGCATCAAACATGCACAGCACCTTCTACAAACTCTCAACGAATACTACGAAGCGTCACAAGACTGGAAGGGGAGATACCGGACTCCTGTGCATCGGACTATACCCTCCAACAAGTACAACTCTCCATGCCAGGATACTGCAAAAAGCCGGCCACCGTCACCACCCTGTTCCCATTAAACCACAGCATCAACCCTATCCCCATACACCCCGCTTATGGCCAAACAACAGTTTGTCGACACTGCGGATGACTCAGCGTTACTCTCCAACACCGACAAAAGTCATGGGAAGTCTTCCTGTACTGTACATACGAGCTGTGGACTGCACCATGCTACCTGCACTGGGGTCTCGCCGCAACAATCAGCACCAACACAGAATACCATGTCGAAAGTACACCAGTTCCTCGACTTCGCCATGGCACACCCAGGCGCCATGATAACCTATCAGCGCCAACAACATGATCTCGCCGTCCACAGCGGCGCGTCCTATCTATCGGAACAAAAACGCGGCGGGCGGGGACATTTTCCTATCAGAAGGCGATCCGTCCAACAAACCATCTTAAACCTTGCACAAATCATCAAACCGTCATGCCTTCAGCAGCTGAAGCGAACTAGGAGCACTGTACATCAATGCACGGGAAACAATACCACAACGACACCTTCTCAATGAACTGGGACATCCACAACCTCCAACTCCCATACAAGTGACAGCTCCACAGCCCTTGAGTGGTCACCAACATCATCCAACCCAAACGCGCAAAGCAATGGACATGCGTTTTCATTGGCTCCGTTGTTGAGAAAATCAAAAACAGTTTCGCACCTATTGGCACACAGGAACCACTAACTTAGCGGACTATCTCACGAAACATCATCCCGCCATTTATCATCAAGCTGTTCGCCACATTTACCTATCAACACCTACGAAACTTCTCGACCTACGACACAAGGCACACAGCATACTAAAAGTTGCAACCAGACTCCCTACCCTTACCCCACAAGCTTGTGCTGCTTAAACCAATCCATATTTAACACCTGATGGGTTCTTTCACTGCAAGGGTGTGCTATACTAGCCAAAAACCAGCCAAAACACCTATCATATTCTCCACATACAATCAAGTATGTACCTACAGTATGTGAGTATCACGTAAGTACTCTCTCAGGTCCTCAGCCCAAAAAGGCCCGTCCTAAGAGCCAACGAAATGCGTCGTCAGTACATGGGACTGTATTGACTACAAAATAGCTCGCATAAATTAGGTATCACCAAATTAACGACGAACGATGCATCTCACTCTGCTCAGCATCAATCCTTGATTACAAACAAAATAACAATTTCATATGAAAGATTTCCATCTTCATCTTCATATCATATTTGACCACCAAAATAGAATCCCCTTATATCAACAGTAAAACCTAGCCAGGAGACCCAAAATTTTGTGGTGGAGAAATAAGTAAATAGTCATATTTTTCATCACATTTTCAAATATAACAACAGTTTCATTTATAATCATTACCTCCATTTAACACCCTGTTATCCCCACATGAGGATTTCAAAGTAAAAGAATGATTCATATCTGCACAAATGATCCAGAAAGGGGAAAAGTCTCAGAGAGTGCAGAAATTACATCAGTTTTGTTCTTTGTGAATTCATATACCACATTAATTTCATATAAAATTGAGTAATCAAAGATCTTGCGCTCTCCATTAAGAATCTGTGGATGACACATCAAATACTTAGAAAATACAAGAACAGAATGGCAGGGCTCTCAGGTACAGTGTTGAGATGTCACGAGTGATCAATGTGCTTGGTGCCCTCCTGGTCTCCTTTGCTCGGTCCAAGATACACAGAAAAGCATCATCAACAATACAGAACAAATCCATTTCAGCGTTGACAGCATTTTCAGCACGAGACACCATATTCCAGTCAAGCAAAAGAAACAAATAAGCAGCAACATGCTAAGGATCTTGACTGCAAGCAAGAATAGATGAAAGCTTGACATAAGCAGCAAGGGCATTGGATCCTTCCGTTCAATGGAGCAGAGACCAAGAGCCTGATGCTCTCTAGCCCCAGTTCACCAGGTTCTCTTCATGTACATGGCAATTTGCTTCCACGAATGTCTTGGAGCAGGAGTCCCATCCTTTTCAACACCACATTCAGTAAAAATAAAGGCAAAGGCAGAGCAAGCAGCAGAAAAAGATCCCCTGCCCAGATTTATCGTCACTGTTGATATCATGACTGTGTTGACTTCTTCTTGTACTGCTAAGGAGGCCTGGGGGCTTCTCTTGGTAACTGTTCTTTTGAATGTCTTCAAGAAGCCAGCAAAGCAATTGAAGGTGAAGCTTGAAGATGATGGGGAAAGTGGAAGGATCTTGAAAGTTTATGCCCTTAATGGCATCAACAATTACTTACTTGCTGGCATCTTGTCTCTTGGGTAGCGTGCCCCTCCTTGTTTTCTTCTCGCTATCTTGCAGATCTGCTTCACGAAGTTTTCCAACAGTGCTGGAGACAAAACCCCCAGGAAGAGTTCATTGTTGTCCTGGAAGTAGCGGAGGAGTCTCATGAACAGATAGAAGTAGTTTCCTGTGGTGACAGGGGCAATCCTTGCATGGAGCATTGCCTTTGTTTCATGTCCAGGCAGTCATAGAGGCCGTCATGTTCGGTGGAAGCAACATGTGAAGCTGCAGGAGAAGGTACTTCACTTGCACCCTACCCAGATGCAGCTGTAGCAGGGGGAGGGATGGCAGCAGGGGGGTCACAGCGACTTGAAGCACATGTGCTTGGATTCAGCTGATGATGAAGGATGGTATTTGGTGAAGCAACAGGGGGGCTACAGTTGGGACTGGGGTAGGAGGAAAAGCATAGCATATTCCCCTTGTACCGGATAATCATCTGTTCTGCCGCCTCCCCCTTGTCCTCTTCATATGCCCCTGCCACCACAGCCCCTGTAACTGTGGCCATTATGTCCTCCCCTCCCTGTAGTGTGCTCCACCTGCAGCCTCCTCCGATGGCCACTTCGCCCAACCCCCCAGCAGCACAAACAGCAGCAAAGTCACCAAATTCCACAGAAAAAAATCTTGGGAGTTTGTGCCGCCACGATTGGCGTGGAAGCGCCTTCCTCTGTAGATAAACCAACGGCTGTTGCGCAGGTGTCGTCACAGCATAATTGGGCAGCATCAATGTTGGCTTGCAATGGCATGGCCGATGAAGAATCAGTTAGTTAAGATGATGGGGTTGGACACGTATGAGAGTGGTATTGGATAGTGTGTGTGTGAAGTATCAGTCTTTGAGATCTGTTGTGTATGTGTCCATTTGTGGAGAATGTTGTGAGCAACTAGAGTGCGAGAAGATTGGCAAAAAGCGGCTATCGAACCCCTCAAAAATGAACTTATCGTAACTTATGGGTGAACTTGATCATGTAGCAAAGCAAGAATGCTTTTGGTTCTGCATCTACAGAAGTTCAAGGAAAAAATGAAAAAGCACAGTATTTCTATATACATTGCATGTGCTCCGGTTCACCAAAAATGAGACCCAACATTCGATTTGTTCTTATGTGCTAACCTTCTGACGTCGTGCTTACCAAAATTGTTCTAGTGTTCATTATTCTGATTATTCTCAATGGTGTCAATATATACTTGTCCTGCCCGCTTCATCAGTCCAATCTTCTCAATCATTTCAATAACATTTCAAACCAACCTTTTCTCTAACGCGAGTGAAGAAAAGCCCTCGCAGCCTGAGCAAAGCTCTTCCCCTTCCCATGGATAAAAGTGTCACGGCTCATGGTGACATTGGCCGGGGGCGCCATGACGCTGGCAAATCGTCCCATGCAGAGCAGACCCAGCGTCGCTACGATGTGGGACGCGATCCCCGAGTAGAACAATACTTTGTCATTTAAGTCTTTGTGATTCGTGACGGTGCTCTCCCCGTGATGATGATCGTTGAGACCGGAGGATATCCCGGCTGACAGCTCTCGCTCTGTCTTCGGCTTCGCCACCACTGGCTCTGGAATTGACGACACAGGTCCCACGAGCTTTCCGCTGCAGGCTTCGGCCAGTGCGTGTGCTCCCTCATCGCAAAGCAGCCACGTCCCCCTCCATATTAATACACACGCCGTGGCGATCCCATACAGCACAATGAACCGATTTGTCTGCGTATATCTCGTCCGCAGCGAAACATTCTTGGGAGGGGGCAGCCATCTCATCAATGTCTTGGTGCCGTTGTAGGACGGGCTCAAGATGTATTGCTTCATTGCCAGCAACGAGGAGCCGGCGGCCAGTGACACGACGCCGGATTTTAACGTGTCATCTGGGAAGAGCGTGTGGTCGAGGATGTACCATGATCCTCTCCACCATGAGGCACAGAGGATGCCGGTGGCCACTTGGATTGGGAGGGGGGACGATGTCATGGTATCATTATTGTTATCATGGTGAACAGCCAGTCCTAGCGGCTCCTAGCGGCCCTCTTCGACGGCAGAGTTCGCACGACATAATAATATATTATCATCTTCATGTTCTGTCAAAAAATGACGTAATTTCGCTTCAATCGGTTTCATGAAAGATATATGACGTGGTTATCTCAAAAACCATAGATACAGTGCTATTTATTGTACCACCGATGTTGACCACCAGTGTGTTTCTTAACATTATCGACGTGGTACAATTATTGTATCACCTTATGTCTGATGCAGAAATGTTGTTGGCTTTCTCTCTAGAGAGGCAGAGGTAGTGCAACGCAAACAAATTATGGAGAAATACAATTAAGTATACTGCAGCCGCTGCAAGATGCTTTAGCAGCTGTGTGAACCCTAACTGGAAGACATCTTTATTTTGTGAAGTAACCAAAGAGGAACCCAGTTAGTGCACGCGTCAACGCGCAGCGAGTAGCAGGCCATCTGTTAAACTGCCATTCTTGATATTGACGAGCTACGTCCTCGCACCCCTCACAGACTGTTCGGGCATGAAAAAAATACACCCCTCCATTGGACAGCTGACATGTGCGCCAAAAATTCAACAAAATGCATCTACTAATGGCAGCAGATATTCTCGCTGCCTATCCGGACCACAATAAATGGTTCAATGTCTACTCAGACTTCTCCATCTATCAAACATGTGCTTGCATCACTTAAGACGGTCAGCCTGTTCTTTATTACAGCAAAAAGCTTAACAGTCCTCAAAATAATTATACAACTACCGAGAAAATATGTTGTTTATTGCCGCAATTCTCGAAGAGTTCTGATCCATGTTACTCAGTGCCAACATCCATGTATACACCGGCCACAAAAATTTAACCTTTGATGACCTCAAGACTCAACAGGTCTTGCATTGGTGAAACAAAATCAAAGAATGCTTGGCCTGGTTACATTATATTGACGGCCCCATGAACATTCTGGCTGACAATTTGTCTATGCCCCTTTGCCTACCCACACTCTCTCAGATCGTGGAAGGGAAGTAACTTGTAGAGCATGCTGTTCTTTCTGACAATCAAGATGAACAAGACAGGTTTCTTGCTGCTGAGATTCCAGACTCAGCAGCACAAACCCCCTTGAGTTTTTCCTGTATACACTAACAGCAGAAGCAAGACAAACAACTTCTGGCTCTACAAGCAAAGTATCCAGAGCAATATATTTACAAGTCATCAGAGAAAGAAGTCGATGACATCATTTTTTATGTACATCACCAAGACAATCCAGATTAAAAATGGTACATTGCCTTGCCCAAACAAAGTTGGAAAGACAGTTAAGTGGTTCCATCAAGTAAGGGGACATTCTGATGAGAAAACAATGCTACCATCACCCAAAGCTCCCATACACTATTGACAGGTTCAGGTGAGAGCATTGCCAAAGACACAAGTTGCCAGGCAAGGGTTACAAGATATTACCTGAAAGGGAAATGTGAACAGCATCCCGGGAAGAAGTCAAAATTGACTTGATTGGCCCATGGATTTTCAAGGTTAACAACAGAAAGGTTGAATTCAACACATTTATATGTATTGACATGGCATCAAATTTAGCCGAGTTGATCTGAATCGACAACAAGACCCCACGTCACATAAGGCACAAGTTCATCCTGAGCTAGTTATCCTGTTACCCCCAACCTCTTTGTTGTATACACAACAAAGGTGGTGAACTCATCGGAGGCATGTTCCAATGGCTCCCCAACAGCTTTGCAATTAACAGCCAAAAAGCTGGAGCTGAACTCAATCTGCAAACATATGCGCCAAACAGTGGGATGTGTGTTGAGAAAATTACTATATAGCAATTCACTGCAAAATTTACCACATACCAGAGACATTGGCAATAAGGCATTGGCAACTGCAATACATGCCATGCATGTCACTATAGCCTCCGCACTATGCAGCATGCCAAGGGCACTTGCATTTAGATGTTCTTGAATATCCCACTCATTGTGTACTGGCAAGAAATAACTCAGCACTGCAAACAGTATGTCAAGGACAACCTTTGCCATGCCAGCAGAAAGTGATGTCAATATGACTATGCTCCAGGTCATAAAGTTCTGAAGAAGTTGCACGACCCGGCTAAGCTGGGAGTAAGAACTATTGAACCTTACAACATAGAGCAAGCCTATGTCAATAATACACTCACCATTTAACTACATCCAGGTATCACTGAATGCATCAACATACGGAATATCATCATGTATTGTCAATGAAAAAGGGTGAATTTGGTATGCTTGACCCTGCCTCTGCCTCCTCCAGTGAAGACAAGGAACACTGCCTTGTGATTGTAAGGGTTTTCAAGTTTTCCTCTAGGGAGTTTTTCTGCAACCAATTGTTCCTCGATTTTATTGCACTATCTTTGTTTTGTCTATAGAAGAGCAAGGTTTGCCATGGAAGGGAAGAGTGTCATCCGATGTCCATCCCAGTATTCATTAACATGTACCTCAGCTTGGTAGCAATCTAGCCTAGGTAAGGAGATGGCAGATGCTGATGCAGCCATTCATTCCATCACCACCAGAACAGCTGTAGATCATAATTCTTCTTCTAGATTGATGCTAATACATCACTGTGTTATCAATAAAATAGTTAACTACCTCACCTTCACTGAGCCAGTAAGGCAACAGTGTACACCTTCTCCAGGACGCAAAGCCAACTTTACATGGTATAATGCATAGCTACCCCCTCCCCCACCCCCCCCCCTCCAATCAGAACCAGGTTTGATTTTTTTGTTTGGTCATAGCAAACTACGATAAATATGTAAGGTATACAAGGGTACTTACATACTAACGTATAAACCTCATTATAAGAATGTGAAATGTCTGTCAGATACTTTTAATGTTCTTAGGCTGATGTTTGTTGTGCAACATAACATAGAATGCAGAGCACATTTAGAGTGCCTTTTGTACTCTATCTAAGGATTTACGAGCCTTACGGTGATGCAGCCAAAGATGCAGAACACATCGTTTTCCATACAATGGGTTAGCAGCCAGTGCTTTCAAGGCAGAGCAGCTTGCTCTGCATTGACAATGCATAACATAGAAATGATTTTAAATGCTGATTCCTAGTTGAACAAAAATTATGGACAATTAGAGACAAAATTCAACAAGGGTTCTCATGACCACAAGTTCTCACTAGCCAACAACTATGAAAACATGATATCCAGGCTAATTGATTCATATGAGGAGGAAGCCAGTCTATTCTCCTCCTCTGAGTTCTGCTCTTTTGTTAGCAATAAGGCTCTATTTTTATGCAACACATCCAAAATTCCCAAAAATGCACTCTCATTCTACATTATGCCATACAATATACATCCGCCTTATTAACCGCACTGTGTTAATCATGTTATTATGGTAAAAGATTAATGGTATTTGAAAATGTTCTGCTATCAACTTTGAAGTAGTTTTTTGGTACCTTCATGGAGGTGCTCGTCCATGCCATCCACCCGGCAACCATGATAGGGAGAGATGTGATGTGACTTCCGACGGAATCGGAGGTTTCTCTACAACCATCCAAAGTGACAGGAGGTGATACACATTGGCATCTTGCTGCCGTGAAGGAGATCTAAAGATGAAGAGTTTAGAAACATCAGTGCGAGTTTACTAGGCAACAAACACAAATGTCCAAGATTTTTGCTCAATGTTCTTATAATGTGTAGCTGGAGCTTTTATAATATTTTTTGAGTCCCTAGATTCCATTTTTCTAACCCTTTCTTGAAATGTTAGCCTAGAAATGTTTTCCCGTGCCCAAAATTATTCTCAATTTTAGAGAATTTTCTAAACCCTTTCGTGTTGTTGCCCCTCTAAAAGCATATAACAATATAGTGAACAAGGAAGCCTCACCCATTTTTTGCTTGTTTAACAAGTAAATCCTCATTTTCAAAACCACCATTTTACAATTAAAATGCCCCAATTCAAATCAAATATACAAGAAATGAGCAAACTCTTGGTTCCCCTCAAATGAAAAAATGATGTTCTGGTTTATGGTTTTGTTTCAATTTGTTTGAGTCAAGTCATTTGTTGGCATGAAGCAATTGTTGGATGTAGCATTACTGTTGGAGGTGATGCGTTCCTTGGGGATGTCATGTTTGTTGGAGACAGCGCATTCAACGGAGCCAGCATGTTCATTGGAGATGGAACATTTGACGTAGGCAGCAGAATGAGGCAGTGCAACTGGAAGCAACAAATTGGGGGCAAGGAGTTAATTTTGAGCTGAGGAATTGGAAGCAATGAAATTTGAGGCATCAAGCCATTGTGAGGCTAGGCAGGAACCCCGAAGCGCTTAAAGGGAGGCGTTTTGATGATGAATTGCCATATCAATTTTGTATGTGTCCAGTTTCTCGTGAAATGAATCTTGATGGACTGTGCATTTGTTGGACATGTAGCGTTCAGTGTAGAGGTGGGTATTCATTGTAGGTTGCAGAATCCAAAGCAATACAAGTGGAGGCATCACAATTGGGGGAGGGAAGTTAACTGAAATGACACATTCATTCATGGCAATACATTTTGCAAAACAAGCTGGGAGTTATCCATGGAGCATTGAGAGGAGATGCACCGACCATGAATGGCAACATCAATATTGATATTTGTATGGCATTTTTCATGGTGACATATCTCAAGGTGAATAGGAATTTACAAGAGGCAGCTTCAAGGGACTCAATTTAGGACACTATTTAGAAAAGGCTAGATCAAGTTTAGGCCATTGCTAGATAGGGTAATTTTTTCATCAAGGGTATAGAGAAATAGGAACTACGGATTTGTGAAATACT
This sequence comes from Cyclotella cryptica, assembly GCA_013187285.1. NCBI lineage: Eukaryota > Bacillariophyta > Thalassiosirophyceae > Thalassiosirales > Thalassiosiraceae > Cyclotella > Cyclotella cryptica. Next base: position 16,547 of record JABMIG010000423.1, read on the forward strand.
GGGAAGGCTCTACTGCTATAGTTCTTATAATGAGGGTTACTACCATATGTAGTCTCAGAGAGAAACCAATGAGTTTCCCAATAATGGTGTTCGGTATGGTGCAACTGACACCATCAAGACAGGCAACTCAATGAAACTTAACACGTTTTGGCAAGAAAATTTCAACAAAGTGACGACCTCAAAAATTCTGTTGACTTGCATGACTCAAACTGAAGACATTGTGACAACTTGGGCAAAGAGAGGACAAATCATTACTCAAGTGAAGACAGATATGCGTCAAATTGTTGTAACTGACAACCTGGTGATTACCTGGTTTGCTTTCAGTTACGACCTCCTGATGACCAACAGAGTCGTCAGTTACGACCAAGTGGTGACCCTAAAAGTTGTCGGTTATGACGCAGTTACGACCTACAGAGTCGTCAGTTACAACCTTCTGACAACCCGGTTATCGTCAGTTAAAGAATTAACTGACAACTTGCACCACCCAACTGAAGACAAGTCACGACCAGACTATTTTGGCAGTGACTGAAGTGACGACTCTCGCCAAAATTAATCGCAAAAAGGTAGATATTTTGGTGAGTTGCCTGAAATTCTCTTAGAGAACATGCACATCTGACCATCACCATGATTATATGAAAATCTTCATAAGTACCTTCTTTCATAATTATTTTTCTGCTGCTGAAAGTATCGTGTGAGCATTGTGAGTACAATAAGGAGGGGTGAGCTCCTAGTTAATTTTACTAGGTTTGACTCTGTATCAATGTATACCCTTCTGACAAAATCCTTTGATACCTATGTTTCAGTGTTATCTAGCAAAGCTAGTAAAAATCCTGCCACCTGAGACCTGAGAAAATTTTGCATAATACCTATGTATCAGACAGGGAAGTCAGAAATTTTCTTCTTGTTGATTTGAAGTTAAACCCTAACCTTCACTGATTTGTTGATCATGTCACTGAATGATAATTGTTCTTACACTAACAGAAATTCTAACAATTATAGCCAGGCCAACACAACCTTGTTGAACATTTACAATTGCTGTTAAATGATCCATCGTCCACAATATTGGTGATGGATTGTTATGTTGCGTATGGGACCAGACAAAAATTAAATGAATCACTTACATGCCAGTAATATTGCCCATCTTGGACAAGTGTTGTGACAGCACATGATGCATCTAGCACATATGCATCACTGCAAATCCCTTCTGTACCTTTAGATGTAGCTTATTTCCAGCTCATGGATACCTAATTGATTGGGAAGGTGTTGTCATATCAGATCTATACATAATGATTCATTATAGTTTCTCGTAGAATCTAGTATGTTTTGTGAGTTGAAAAGTATGTCAGTTATTTTTCAACCATCTCTTCTGTAATACCAATTTTTATTCTAGGCATGCCCAAAAAATAACTGACATGCATAGTTTGACTTACCCAGCTTAGAATTGTAGCTTATATATGTAGAAATAGGTATATTATAAATTCATAAATATTTTTGACTGGTAGGTACCGTACTTGCCTCCAAGTGCAATTGACAAACAGTGAACGGATGGATGAAGTGGTGTGGTTGTATTTGGTTGTATGAAATGGGGGGTTTGATTGCATGAGCTCCATTCAATCCAAATTTATTCCCTATTGAGGGGTCACATGTCCCCCAAAAGTGGGCGTAAGTTCCCAAATCATCCTGAAACAAGTCATGTATCAACAATTTTACCATGCCTACTTGATCCTATGTAGCCTCCTGCCACCTGAGATATCTTCTATGATACCCGTGTGACAAATCTCAGGAATGAATTCACCCCTCCTAGTATTGTACAATACAATTGGGGTTCAGGGAACACTAGGAAAATGGATTATTCTCCAAAAGATATCTATGTTCCCTGGTGCCTAAAAGCAAGCACTAATGAGTAGAAATCGTACAATACTGTTCCGATGGTAAGGTATCATACCATGCGTGGCATACCAGTTAATAATATTTATTATGCACAACTTATTGGTGATGCACTCTATCAGGCCCACCCTTATGGGTCGGCTTTGACGTTAACGTCATAGGTATTCAAACCAAAATTGAAAAATAATGACGTGAATAGGTTAGTGTGACCTGAGCCATATCGTCGCAAAAAATATCATGCAAAAATTGTAGGTAGATTCAACAGGGGTCGAAGTTTTTATTTTATGAGCTTAATTTGCTCCAATTGTGAGGATGGAAGGGCAGTGGAACTGCACTTCCAATCCAAAGGATGCAACCAAAATGTGCGTGGATTCTACACACAATTGGTATGCTCTTAGCCTTCTCAAAAGAGGGAGCCATGGACTTTGGTGTTCCGGAGTCCACAGGGCAGTGTACTCCTGTGGTGGGGAGTCCTTGCCTTTTGAACCAGGGCGGTGGACTCCAATGTTGGGGAGTCCTTGCCTTTTGGATCAGGGGCAGTGGACTCTCTGCCTGGGGAGTCCTGAAAATGATCCTTTTGTATTTTGTACCAATGGGTACAAAAATGGGCTGATTCTTGGTCTATGTCATAGCGTAAGCATTTTTTTTCATCCTTACCACAGGCTAACGCTAACGGACGTTCATCAAGGATCCGTTTTTAATGCTCCAACCGAGTTTCCCCTTAAAGCACCTTAACTTATGCAAGACCCTGCAGAAGTTGTTTTTACAACTTATGAAAGATCTTGCATAAGTTGAGGAATTTAAGGCGTTAAAGTGTGCAATGATGAAAAAGATCTTTTCAGTAAGGGGATTCCACACTTGTGATTTGGAAGGCGAGGGGATGTTCGTTAGCACAAACAGGCACACTATCCTGAGACTGCCCAAAACTCTTGGGAAAGAGATGGAATGTTAGGCGGTACAAACGGGCCCAACATACATAGGAATCGACAAAGATGATTGGTCATTGTCCGATGGCTGTCTGATTGTATATCTGTTCTTGATAGAAGACGTGATGGCTGTGCTCGAGATGCATGATCAAGTAATCGTAGTTGTTATGGTGGTTTCGAGGGCCAATTTTTTGCAAGGAATTCAGCTGATCTATCAGAACGAACTGAAAGTGACAAGAACATGAAGAAATGGGGTCAATTTAGTTAACTTGTGCAGGATCCTACATAAGTTAATTAACTCATGTCAAATCCTGCATAAGTTGCAGTTGGAGGGTTAATGGTTATGAGCACACAGACCCTCCAAATTCAGATTTGAATTATGTCGACCAAACATCAACCGAGGTTCCCTTGAGATTGTGTAAAACACATGAAAAGTACGTAGTACTAAAACAAACATCAGAAACTCTCACAAGATTGACATCTCGACGGTACCATCCGCATATCCACTCAATGGTTGGGCCCGAGGGAATATCATCGTGAACGCATCCAAGAAAATTTTTTATGTGTTTGTAGCACTAGTTCCTCTGATGAAATAATTCAAATCTGTTTGTGTTCCCGCCTGATGGTCAGGACGGTGAAAGCAACTTTGTCAACCTACGTTGATTGTACACCAAACACCAAATGAGGGCATGTACATTAACGTCAACGTCGACTCATAAGGGTAGGCCTCATGAATGGATACTAGTTTAACTGTAGTACTGACGCACCCCCTTTTGTAACAAAAAAAACGATTCTCGTCAATTTTTATAGATCAGTTGTAACTTTTTCCACAGCCCTCGCAGCGAGATTTGCAAAAATATGACAGATTTCTCTTTTCACGAGCTTTCGATTGGTATATGGGTCGGGGGGGTCTGGGACTGGTGCTTCCCCTTCAAAATCACAGTTGATTGTCAATCTCCACGGAAAAAATCACGACCATTATTTCATGTTGTCATGTTACACTGGCAATAACTTCTCCAATAACAAAAATAATTGCGACAACATAATTTCACCTCACTCCAGACATTAATGGGAGTGCAGAAGAGCTTGAATAAGGCCGCCTAGGTCAACACAGAAGTTGAACATACCACTATTGTGTGGTGAATGTAGTGACAGATAACAACTGCTGTGATACACAGATGACTGCACAAATCCTACTTTAATCATTGAAAATATGTTTTAAGATGCAATCGCAATAGAATTTAATAAAATTGATTATTTAAATTGCTCGGCTTCTATTGGATTCATATTAATTAAAACAAATAACTGCATTGTCTGATACTGTGACACCATTTTTGTCCGGTCCGCCAACCACCACCACATCCACTTACAGTTTCCTCCATCATATGACAAATATCAATTTTAATTCCCATCTTAGTGGATCCATTAAATCATGGTTATTCCCACAGCAAGAAACTCCCATGCCAGCTCAACCCATTGTATGTACAATACTATACAATAGGGCTGTTGATGTTATAAAGCGGTGAAATTAAGTACTCTTATTTCTGTGCCAGTGTCATTTTGCAAACCATTCCATATCCCAGTACTTATGAAATTCTGCCGATACCGCAGAATTTCATGTAGCTGTGGTACATTTCTACGGGGCTCTGAAATTCTGCCACCCCCGGCAGAATTCTTGGATGATTCCTATGTTTAAATTTAGTAAAAATCCCTTGGGTCCAGAGGTTGTAGCAACAATATCTTCAAAAGGAGTTCGAGGCTGTGTGCCATTGTAAGGTAATGCCAACAACAGTTTCGTTTGAGCCACGTGAATTGATTCCAGTCTGCAACTGAACAACAATAATCCGCTACGCGCAAATGCGCAATATTTCAGACAATTTTTACATGAAAATCTGATGTGACGATGAATAAAGTTTCATTACTAAGCTTAGACAATGGTTGCATAGGAATTAGTACAAACTGAAGTTCTGCCGACTGGCAGAATTTTGATTTTTACGATATAGCACAAAACCAAATTCTGCCGTATTGGCAGAATTTCAAAGTACTGGGATATTAATTTTAAAATACTACCAAGGTAATATTTTTATTTCCGAGTACGAGTTCGTGATGTAGCGCTACGTCGATTTTTTCAATACGTCATGTGTTTTTGATCGTAAATATGTAAGCGTGCTGCTACTCAAGTAGCGGTGAGGGTAATAATTTCTACCAAAATTTGGCTAACAAAATAAGAAGACGTGTCTGTCTGTCACACAGAAAAATCTTCCTTGTCCCGTAAAAAAAGTGAATCACACAAGATTGTGATGGATGTTTGGTACAATACAGTATTATGCCTTGTACCTACTGCAGGTCTCTTTGCACCATACTTCTACACTGACTTGATGTCATTGTATGTCCATGTATCACCATCATGACATGTTTGCCCCATTGCTGGAAACCTTTTCAATCCTGGCACTCATGCTGAATCTAGCTACATTGCTGACACTGGCCTGCTGCTAACAACATACATGAACAGGGACAGTTGGCACAACATGAGAAAAATGAATTTTCCCTTTTCGTACTTTGACTTAAAGTGGTTGGTTTCTTTTTCCCTCATCTGCAGGCAGAAAAAAAACGAATCTGTCCATGTCACACAGCATGCACACCACACCCGAATTGCAACGCGATGAAGACGATGGGAAAGCAATGTTATCACGACAATCAACCACATTGACATGTTGCTTTATCCATCACTTTCAAATGAGTTTCTTGGTTCTAGCACTGTTGTTGTGCTATTTTACTTGCTGTCGCAAAGACAATTGAGGACGACGATTTGCGGTAGCACGTTCCAGGCGATTTGCAATTCTGCGACAGCGTAGAACCGTGCATCAAATTCATGGTTGTCTCGGTGCAAGATATTTTTGTCTTGCTTATCGCATGAGTTTCGATTCCTTTTGGACTCTCCACGCAAACTTATTACCTCATATTGTCACAGCTTCACGAGGAATGAGAAGTTACAGGAAGGTCGCGGTCGAGTTGGTGGTAATTATGTCCTACCCCCGATCCCAAATGGAGAGATCACCACCAGTGTTAAGCTTGGCATGTGCACTCGTTATTTTGCTGGCGGTTGTCCTTATGACATCGCGCCATTATATGGAGTTGCCATCTCGGAAGTTCATTTAAGTGTTTGGGTGATTGTTTATGCAATTAATTCATGCGACCAATTCGCCATCTCTTACCCGGAATCTTTGGAAGAGCAAAGGAAGATTGCCAGGGGATTTCAGAATGCAAGCACTCCTGGTATTCCAAACTGTGCAGGAGCAATTGATGGCATCCTCATCTGGACATTGAAACCTAGTCTTAAAGATGCAAACAAATCAGGTATTGGGCAAAAGAAATTTTTATGTGGAAGAAAAAACAAATTTGGTCTGAATTGTCAAGCTGTTTCTGATTGCGCGGGCACATCCTTGATATTTCCATCAATTGTGGGGGTTCCAGTTCAGATTGCATTGCATTTGAAGGGAGTGACCTATACCATCGACTCCAAAATGGTTTAATGAAGAAAGACGGTAACAAACCAAGGTTCGTACTTTTCGGTGACAATGCTTATTTGAACTCATCATTTATGGCAATGCCATATCCCAACGTGTCTGGAGATCCCAACAAGAAGACAAAAGATGACTATAATTTTTACCATTCTCAGCTTCGCGAGTCGAATGTTCATTTGGCATGCTTGTACAACGGTGGGGTATACTGTGCACGGCCTTTCCCAGAAATATATCAGTGCAGAAAATTGTTTCTACTGTTGTCGCATTGGCAAAACTTCACAATTTTTGCATCAACCAATCAGATATGTCAGATGATGTACCACTATCATTGAACACTGATGAGAATTTCATTATGAATGATACAAATGGGTATGTTGAATTGACAGACGATGATGATCATGATATAAATGTTCCCATTGATTTGATGCATGTTGGACACCATTTTGATGATGTTCCTAGAAATGTTCTTGTACAGCACAGGTATACTTTGGATCAATGTGAAGATGTGTTGCCAAGGGAAGAATTGCATAATTTTGTTGCATCTGGACATTGGGCTAGGCCATCATTACATAGAGGGAAATAAACCAGTCAAGTTTGTTAGTTATATAGTTAATTGATCAAACATTAAATTTAGTAAGGACTACGGTTACTCTTTTGAGGAGTGTCGTGAAGAGTTTTAAGTTTGTTGAGATTTTCATTAATCTCTTCATCAATGGCCTCCACTTCTTTCAAAATAACATCACGAAGAGCGTTGTTTGTCGAAACCTCATGAGATGCTAGACGAATATTCAGATTTCGTTTCTGGTCATGAAGAGTTTCAATTCTAGAAGAGATTTTACTTTCACGAGCCAAAGAACGATCTTTCTCCTGTTGTACAGCAGCAATCTGGGCTACTTTGAGGAGAGACTCACCATGTTTATCAATACTGCTGGTGAGGTCGACGATGTCATTCTTCTTCCCTTTTTTTGATGAACCTTTTGAGCCGAAACCAACAGATACATCATCATCAACACTGCGCTTGCCTCCAATGATTAGAGGTACAGCGGAGTGCCCATTAGATGCACACACACTGGAGTTCAGACGTTGGATGGACGATCCCAGCAAATCATGCTTCTCAAGCATTTCCCAGAGGTAAAGGAGATAGAAACTCTTACCATTGGTGAAGTACTTTTCGTTGATCAAGTGCTCGCTGTGGGCGATTCCTAAGAGCACCAAACTCATGTTCAACAAATTCATCCTCAATCCCTTCTTCGTACTCATCTTCACCGCAAGCTGTACTGGATTTTGTGAGAGACGAACATTACATACGTAGGATTGACGATTGAAGACAGAACAGATAATTCGCATTTGTGTTTGAATTTCGACGACAACACGAATTGCGCAAGGTCTTCAATATTAGGTAATGAATATTTACATAAGTACTATCAAGTAATGCAAATTTTCGAACAAGAATAAGCTTATTTCTATTTCGAGATATAATAATCGAGGAATAAGACTATAACCGAGTCTCGGTTATAGTCTTATTTCTCGGTTATTGCCTTATCTCTTGTTTATAGCCTTATCTCTCGGTTATAGCCTTATCTCTCGGAAATAAGAAGCATGTCTACATAGGAATAGTACTTAGTCATGTAAATTCGGAATAAGCTTATTCCTCGGGTATAAGCTTATTCATCGGAAATTGTCTTATTTAGGGTATCCCTGCAGGCAGAATTTTTTATCCACCCACGTAAAAAAACCACCCTAATGGGTTATGAGTATGGTTTTTTGGGGGTGGTCGAAAAATATTTTCTGCATCTCGGTCGCCAGAGCTGCAGAAAACATTTTTTGACCACCCCAAAAAAACCACATCTGCCGCACGACCATGACCGACCTCAATAACGACGATATACCCACTGCCGGCCTGAGTGATTCCCGAAATGAGGCACTTTACGAATCAGCAAATGCAGGCCGATGTGAGTCTGAATTGTTTTACATCGCAAACGGCCGTTCCTTGAAAGCTCTTGCCATTCTTTGCGAGGGGCTCTGCGATGACGACGGTGATCCGCTTGTTGATCTGTCCATTTTGCCATGGAGTTCTGCAAGGAAAACAAGCGATGTGAAGCCTTCTGCTAATGAGCTTAGGGCCGAAATGCGGTGACAATTCACTCACCCCACGTCCAAATAAGTGGACAACATCTCGTGCTCGTGAGTGGTTGTTGCAACATCCCATCACTGGGGAGGATGACATCAACTTCATCAAAAGGACTATTGCTGAACGCACAAATTCGGCGGAGATTGCAGCAAGAGAGAGAGAGCACAAGAAGAGAGTGCTTTGGTGTCAAACGGATCTAATTGGATTGGTAAGTATCCAATGCTCCGTTTGATTCATGCTCTCATTGATCATGATGAGATCAAAAGAGCTTTTCATACACACCATAATCTACCAGGTGGCCGCATGGAAGTCGAAAATAGAAACATGGAGGAGTTGAGGAGCTCATCAGTTTGGCAGCTCATGGAAGACAAGTGGAATGATCCCATGTTTTTGCCCGTCACGGCAGCGCTACCTGATGTCCACTCTGAATTTGCGCGGCCAATCCCATTGGCATTTGAAACTGTGAGTCATATGCAGTCAGCTACAGCAGAGAAAGTTGAAGAGAGATGGCAGTCCATGAATCTCCAATTGAACCGCATTATTAGCAACTGGGAGCGCAGTGGACAGGGAGATGGTGGCTTCGTCGAGCGCGGTGATTTGGCAGGTGAAGATGAGTACGAAGAAGGGATTGAGGATGAATTTGTTGAACATGAGTTTGGTGCTCTTAGGAATCGTCCACAGCGAGCACTTGATCAACGAAAGTACTTCACCAATGGTAAGAGTTTCTATCTCCTTTACCTCTGGGAAATGCTTGAGAAGCATGATTTGCTGGGATCGTCCATCCAACGTCTGAACTCCAGTGTGTGTGCATCTAATGGGCACTCCGCTGTACCTCTAATCATTGGAGGCAAGCGCAGTGTTGATGATGATGTATCTGTTGGTTTCGCTCAAAAGGTTCATCAAAAAAAGGGAAGAAGAATGACATCGTCGACCTCACCAGCAGTATTGATAAACATGGTGAGTCTCTCCTCAAAGTAGCCCAGATTGCTGCTGTACAACAGGAGAAAGATCGTTCTTTGGCTCGTGAAAGTAAAATCTCTTCTAGAATTGAAACTCTTCGTGACCAGAAACGAAATCTGAATATTCGTCTAGCATCTCATGAGGTTTCGACAAACAACGCTCTTCGTGATGTTATTTTGAAAGAAGTGGAGGCCATTGATGAAGAGATTAATGAAAATCTCAACAAACTTAAAACTCTTCACGACACTCCTCAAAAGAGTAACCGTAGTCCTTACTAAATTTAATGTTTGATCAATTAACTATATAACTAACAAACTTGACTGGTTTATTTCCCTCTATGTAATGATGGCCTAGCCCAATGTCCAGATGCAACAAAATTATGCAATTCTTCCCTTGGCAACACATCTTCACATTGATCCAAAGTATACCTGTGCTGTACAAGAACATTTCTAGGAACATCATCAAAATGGTGTCCAACATGCATCAAATCAATGGGAACATTTATATCATGATCATCATCGCCTGTCAATTCAACATACCCATTTGTATCATTCATAATGAAATTCTCATCAGTGTTCAATGATAGTGGTACATCATCTGACATATCTGATTGATTGATGCAAAAATTGTGAAGTTTTGCCAATGCGACAACAGTAGAAACAATTTTCTGCACTGATATATTTCTGGGAAAGGCTGTGCGCAGTATACCCCACCGTTGTACAAGCATGCCAAATGAACATTCGACTCGCGAAGCTGAGAATGGTAAAAATTATAGTCATCTTTTGTCTTCTTGTTGGGATCTCCAGACACGTTGGGATATGGCGTTGCCATAAATGATGAGTTCAAATAAGCATTGTCACCGAAAAGTACGAACCTTGGTTTGTTACCGTCTTTCTTCATTAAACCATTTTGGAGTCGATGGTATAGGTCACTCCCTTCAAATGCAATGCAATCTGAACTGGAACCCCCATAATTGATGGAAATATCAAGGATGTGCCCGCGGCAATCAGAAACAGCTTGACAATTCAGACCAAATTTGTTTTTTCTTCCACATAAAAATTTCTTTTGCCCAATACCTGATTTGTTTGCATCTTTAAGACTAGGCTTCAATGTCCAGATGAGGATGCCATCAATTGCTCCTGCACAGTTTGGAATACCAGGAGTGCTTGCATTCTGAAATCCCCTGGCAATCTTCCTTTGCTCTTCCAAAGATTCCGGGTAAGAGATGGCGAATTGGTCGCATGAATTAATTGCATAAACAATCACCCAAACACTTAAATGAACTTCCGAGATGGCAACTCCATATAATGGCGCGATGTCATAAGGACAACCGCCAGCAAAATAACGAAGTGCACATGCCAAGCGAACACTGGTGGTGATCTCTCCATTTGGGATCGGGGGTAGGACATAATTACCACCAACTCGACCGCCGACCTTCCTGTAACTTCTCATTCCTCGTGAAGCTGTGACAATATGAGGTAATAAGTTTGCGTGGAGAGTCCAAAAGGAATCGAAACTCATGCGATAAGCAAGACAAAAATATCTTGCACCGAGACAACCATGAATTTGATGCACGGTTCTACGCTGTCGCAGAATTGCAAATCGCCTGGAACGTGCTACTCGCAAATCGTCGTCCTCAATTGTCTTTGCGACAGCAAGTAAAATAGCACGAACAACAGTGCTAGAACCAAGAAACTCATTTGAAAGTGACGGATAAAGCAACATGTCAATGTGGTTGATTGTCGTGATAAGGATGTCATAAACATTGCTTTCCCATCGTCTTCATCGCGTTGCAATTCGGGTGTGGTGTGCATGCTGTGTGACATGGACACGTTCGTTTTTTTTCTGCCTGCAGATGAGGGTGCCCACCCGGGCGACGGTCAGACGATGACGGATGGGTGGGTGGTCAAGATAGAGACTACACCGGAAAAGGGACATTGCTCAATTTGTATGATGAAAGCATCGCGATGGTCCTCACTGTTTTCATGACATGATATGTTGTAACAAACATGTTGTGAGTATCACTAGGACGTAATTTTAGGCAAGGAATTGAATGGTGCAATCAGATTGACTCAGAAGTGAGTACAAAAGGGTGAAATTGGGCAATTTTGTTCACTAGGGTCGGTTTTTGCTCTAGTTAATTAACTAGGGTTGAATTTTGCTCTAGATACGGGTGAGGGTTAAGAAGGAGAGTGTCCTACGTTGAGGACTGTGGCTAAATTGTTTCTTTTATGCTTTAATGTTTTGTTTGAGATTGATGCAAAATTGAGTCTTTGTGGTATCATTTATTCTTGTGGAAAATAAATATGTGACCTAGTTCATAGATGAGGGTACACTGGTGAGATACAAAGTTCTGGTCATGGTTCAGGGAAGGCATGATCGTGAACCTCTCTGCTTGATGTATCATACCCCAACAGCAAATATGTTCCTTCACAAGCAACATCAACAGGTCTAAATTGTGAGCAAAACCGTTTGCACTCATAACCCCAAAATTGGTACATTTGTTGTCCAAGGATGAGACAAATAAATGAGGGTGGCACTGGGTAGAGGTCGAGTGATAAAATGAATAGATGGTAGTGATGAATGTGTGATTATGTGACCTATGTGTAGTAGTAGTATTAAAAATGTCTTGAGGTACACAAGTATATCCTAGTAATACAAACGTCTTTAAGTACACAAAGACAAAGCTTAATAATAAAAATGTCTTGAGGTTCACAAGTGCAGCCTAGCTAAATTGTGAGCAAAACAGTTTGTACTCATAACCCTCAAAGGATGGTACATTTGTCTTCCAAGGATGAGACACATAAATGAGGGTGGCCCTGGGGTATAGATGTATAGTGATGTAATGAATTGATGATAGTGATGAATGTGTGAATATGTGATCTATGTGAGTAATAGGTAATAGTAATAAAAATGTGTTGAGGTACTATACAGTTTCTTATACACCATTTTGACATTCAAAGACAAATCTCACTTGGAAGGTTAATTACTGGAGCCCTCCTAATATTCCTATTTTAAAAATTCTTAAAGTCCTATAGTTCTATTATCATATAATAGGCTAGAAATCAATTTGTTCCTATTATTCCTAGTTGACTATATATCTAAGGACCCATCATCATGGGGAAGCTAAAAATCAGGTAGACTGATGGAAGCACTGGTCTCATACATGCAGCAGTAATCCTTATAGAACTATAGCAATGCAGCTTCAATGAATGATTGACAACTTTGTTCTGCTAGAAATGCATTGTAAAGCTTGCTGGAAGACAAATACTAAAATTAATTAGAAGAGCATATGCAAGCAAAATCAGCACCCTGTTATAGTTATAATCCAATTAAGGACTGAGTACAAAGTACAATCAATCAACCTCTTTTGCAAACAAAATTGCAAAAATGCAATATAATACCACACAAACAAAGTGTTCTGCATCTCCACTGCACCAGTCACTAGCCTTGACAAAACCCAGCCCTAACTCATAGAAAGTTTGTCCAATTTGGTTGATTGTCATTTCTTGTGATTTTTCCATATCACAAACAACGAGCATTCTTACTACTAAGTGGTCAAAGAAGTAGAGAAGTGAGTTAAAGTGTAAGATGGAGAGCATGGAAGAGAAGGAGGACTCTCAAGAACATCTGCGACGTGTCCAATATGCAAACACAGCAATAGCTCAGGATGAACAGCCGTGCTTGTTAAGGCCATGATTTCGGATATGTACAAAATTAAATAGGCATTAAACAGGTGTTTGCACTCATGTACACTCCTTTTCCTTGTTCATGGCAACACGATGATTTTATGTCTCAAAAGTTGCTGTGAAGGAGAATTGAAAAATCTCGACCAATATGATGAATCGTACCAAACCAAGCAATCGTATTGAAGCAGACGATGTCGCGGAGGGGGCGGTTCTGTCAGATTGAAGATAACTGATGCCATCTTGGTGTGGGAGGCTAAGATGTGTTGGGAGGCGGAAATGCCCATGAAGCGTGAGAATGGATTTTTTCCGTATTTTTTGTTGAGCATACTATAGATGCTGGTATGATTTTTACGGACGCCGGATGTGGTGAGCGTCAAATAAACAATAGGACAATAGGATAGAAATCTTTCAGTCCCGTGGGAGGGGATAGCGACCCCGTCTCAAGGGACTCGATTTAGAAATCGATTTAGAAATACCTAGATCAAGTTTAGAAAATTGCTAGATGAGGGAAAACGGAAAAATGGAAATCAAGATTTTGTCTTGAAAAAATCTTAGTTTATCACTGAGCAGAATTGTTCTTCTTCTTCTCCACATGAGACACTTTTTTCACTGTTGGCCATTATTGGTATCATCTAATTTTTACATCCACATTACCTGTAAAAATGCTCATTTTGTGTTTGACATGCATGGGTAGTCACATTGTTTTAGTCAAACGTTACCTTTAAAAAAATCTAAACTTAACATAACGCATGGCCAAAAATTCTTGTGAACACTAGTTACAACGTGTAACTCATCACCAAAAAATGGTTTCAACGTAAACGCACAACTTAAATGCATCGTCAAAATGCATGCTAGTTACATCATGTAACTCATCACCAAAAAATGGTTTCAACGTAAACACACTATAAATAATATAAAAAATGGTTTCAAACGTTACTTCGATGCATAGTCAAAATGCATGCTAGTTATAACATGTAACTCATCACCAAAAAATGGTTTCAACATAAATGAACTAGTTACGTTACAATGTTTAACTCATCACCAAAAAATGGTTTCAACGTAAACGTGTTACTTCGATGCATAGTCAAAAATGTGTTATGCGTTAAACGTTAACGCATTATTTAAGCGCAACCAGAAAAAATTCTACATTAAAGCACCACCAAGAAACACAACGTGTAACTTGTCACCAAAAAATGGTTTCAACGATGCAACGTCAAACATGATGTGTTCAACGTGAAACCTTAACGCATTATTTATGCATTACCAAAATACACTTCTACACCAACGCATCAGCAAAAATAATTATTTACACGCTAACACACCACTTACACATTCTACGTTCATGCATCACCAAAAAAGTTCATCATTCATAACAATTTTTGAATTCTCATAAAGTAACAAATTTGACACCTTCACACTTGAAATTTAAAAGTCATCCATTTTTTGTTATCGATGTTTAAAATGTCACATCACATCTCTTCAGAAGCATAACTTGTGAAATTCACTGATTGTGAGCACATATGACATATTTGCTTTCCAAGCCATTAAAAAATGCCTTATACTGTATGTCTCTGTCCATGTATCTACGAACGTGCAAAACAGCTTAGTATGGAAGTGAAGATTATGAAAATGAAAATTGACAAGAAAAGAAGAAATGAAAGATACAAGCAAAAGCCAAAAGAAGAGAAGCTTCGGGGCAGTCAGAAAAATAATGTTTGCTACAAGAGCAACAGAAATGCAACAAAAGACATGAACAGGGCAAGGTATAAAATGAATGCAGATTCCATTTGCTTGCATAAAAAGATGTACTACAAAACCAATGCTGATTCCATACTCCAGAAAAGAAAGATTCAATATGATATTCATGCAGAGTCCATTTGTGAGAAGAGAAAGGCTCATTATGAAATCAACAATGTTCATATTTGCAATAAAAGAAAGAGTCACTATGAAGCCAATGCAAACAGAATCCGTGAGAAACGAATGAAACATTACTATTGCAGCAAAGCATCTACATCTGGACAGGAATGTTCCTTTCTTGTTCTGAGAGTGAAAATTCATCAACTCCTACAAACAATCAAGAGAACACAGCATACAACCAGAATTGTCTGCCAAGAGAATTGAATGAGTCAGAGATGGAGAAAATTGTTCAGAAGATCAGAGAGAAGATATGCCTGTCAACTGTGGTGGATGGTGATATGAATAAGCACCGTGCTCATGTATGTGTCATTTGTGATTGCCTCATCATTGGTTTGGACTTAGTATGGAAGTGAAGATTATGAAAATGAAAATTGACAAGAAAAGAAGAAATGAAAGATACAAGCAAAAGCCAAAAGAAGAGAAGCTTCGGGGCAGTCAGAAAAATAATGTTTGCTACAAGAGCAACAGAAATGCAACAAAAGACATGAACAGGGCAAGGTATAAAATGAATGCAGATTCCATTTGCTTGCATAAAAAGATGTACTACAAAACCAATGCTGATTCCATACTCCAGAAAAGAAAGATTCAATATGATATTCATGCAGAGTCCATTTGTGAGAAGACAAAGGCTCATTATGAAATCAACAATGTTCATATTTGCAATAAAAGAAAGAGTCACTATGAAGCCAATGCAAACAGAATCCGTGAGAAACGAATGAAACATTACTATTGCAGCAAAGCATCTACATCTGGACAGGAATGTCCCTTTTCTTGTTCTGAGAGTGAAAATTCATCAACTTCTACAAACAATCAAGAGAACACAGCATACAACCAGAATTGTCTGCCAAGAGAATTGAATGAGTCAGAGATGGAGAAAATTGTTCAGAAGATCAGAGAGAAGATATGCCTGTCAACTGTGGTGGATGGTGATATGAATAAGCACCGTGCTCATGTATGTGTCATTTGTAATTGCCTCATCATTGGTTTGGACTTAGTATGGAAGTGAAGATTATGAAAATGAAAATTGACAAGAAAAGAAGAAATGATAGATACAAGCAAAAGCCAAAAGAAGAGAAGCTTCGGGGCAGTCAGAAAAATAATGTTTGCTACAAGAGCAACAGAAATGCAACAAAAGACATGAACAGGGCAAGGTATAAAATGAATGCAGATTCCATTTGCTTGCATAAAAAGATGTACTACAAAACCAATGCTGATTCCATACTCCAGAAAAGAAAGATTCAATATGATATTCATGCAGAGTCCATTTGTGAGAAGGCAAAGGCTCATTATGAAATCAACAATGTTCATATTTGCAATAAAAGAAAGAGTCACTATGAAGCCAATGCAAACAGAATCCGTGAGAAACGAATGAAACATTACTATTGCAGCAAAGCATCTACATCTGGACAGGAATGTTCCTTTTCTTGTTCTGAGAGTGAAAATTCATCAACTTCTACAAACAATCAAGAGAACACAGCATACAACCAGAATTGTCTGCCAAGAGAATTGAATGAGTCAGAGATGGAGAAAATTGTTCAGAAGATCAGAGAGAAGATATGCCTGTCAACTGTGGTGGATGGTGATATGAATAAGCACCGTGCTCATGTATGTGTCATTTGTGATTGCCTCATCATTGGTTTGGAAGAAGTCAAATTCATCAAGAAAGAAACTTTGTTGAAGAGCTCATCAAAATTAGCAGTCTCAACTTATGAGGAGTACTATGATGGTGTTCCCATGCATTCAGAATTGGTGAAACAGTACCAAGTTGATGATTGTGATTTGAAGCATTTGTTACTTTCTCCCAGGGCACGAGTAGATCAGAAAGGGTATGAATGTTGTGAGACTTGCTACGGGAGCCTTAAATGTTCGAGGAATAAGGATCAAGACAAACCGCCCAAATTTGCAATAGCCAATGGATTTGCAATAGGTCATATTCCTGATGTCATCAATTTTGAAGACAAAAATGGCAATATCAAAAATTGAAGCATTAATGCCGATATTGATTTGGATGACCTCCTTTGTGCATCAATCAGCCCAGTGACGCCATTTGGATATGTTCATGCCTACACTGGCGAAAGTCAAAAATATTTGAAAGGGCATTTTTCAATGTTCAGCGTTGATCAATCTCATGTAGGAGGAGCACTGCATAAGTACAGGAGCTCAACTGGAGGGGGAAACATTTATGTAGTATTGTGTGGCAGAATGACCCAAGCTCAGAAAAATGTTGTGAGGAGGCAAGCTGAATTGGACACTGACCTTTTTGTGGATCTTTTAACATGGTTCATCAAGGAATCAGGTCATAAGGGATACAGTGATGTGGTGCCTCCAGATGAATGTCCAAAGCCTGTGATTATACTGCAAGATGATGACAATGAAAATGATACTTCTGAACCCGTTGCTCCAGAATTAGAATGTCAGATTGAAGGCAAGACATATTACTTTTCAAGTGAGTCACAGAATCCTACCACAGATAATTCTGTTTTTGATAGTACCGAGGATTCTGTGCAGGCTATGCTCAAGTCAACTGCACCAACTATGTTGATGTATGGTGGTACTTACTTAAAAGGACATGAAATCAATTTAGAAGATGCTTTTCCCATCCAATTTCCATTTGGTTCAGGGTGTCCAAATTTGGGTAAAAAGAGAATGTGGAAGTTTCCAATGAAGCATGCCTGAAGCACTACATGCGACTTTCCTTGAACCAGTTCATGAGACCAGATTTTATGTTGGTGTGTTACCATCTCATGTGTAGAAATGCATCTTATACCACTGGACTCATAAAATGCAGATCAAACTATCAAGGACAGGCATTGGGAGAAAGGATTTCAAAGCTGTCTGTGGGTGATGTGCACAAAGCTGCAAAAGAGCTCAAACAAAAGGATCTCAACAATGAACCACTTGACGTAAACACTCCAGCGGCATCATTTCTGAAATCTGTGACAACCTCACTCAAAATTCTTGGGCACACTGCGGAAGCTGCTAAGGAGGATAGAAAGAAGGTGTATGCACTCAGTGACTACTTTGGTCCTCATAGCATCTTTTTCACTGTAACTCCAGATGATGAGTGTATTTTCAGAGTTAGAATGTATGCAAACCAAGGCAAGGAAATTATAATTCCTACAGTTGATTGCAATGAAGTTGATTGCATTTCAGATTTAGAACTGAGGCAAAAAACGAGAACAAAATATCCATGTGCTTGTTCTCTTGACTATCAAGCTGCAATGCAAGTGGTGTGTGAACTGTTAGGATGGGATTCCAAGAAAAATTGCAGCAAGGGTGTAGGAATGTATGGCAAATGCAAGGCTTCTGTTAGAGGAAGTGAGGAGCAAGGAAGGGGGTCATTGCATGGTCATTGCAAACAAGGTTGGAAGGATTTGATGTATTGAGAGACTCTTTGTTTGATCATGACCCAGTGATCTGCCAAAATGGAAGAAAGGAGCTTGAAGAATTCGTTGACAGACATTTCTGTTCTAATTATGAATATTCCCCTGAACTTGAAATCCTTCACAAGGAATGTCAACAGGATGGCTGCATTTCAGATATGTTCCAAGAAAAAGATTCGCAGACACTTAGAGATTGCAGATCAGAGACTCATAGGATGGAATTGAAAGGCCATGTGATGGAATGCAAATATTGCATTGAAAAGGGACTATCAGGTGAAACTAGTCATGTTTCAACTGTCACTCTTACAAACATGGCTATGGAGTCAATGAAAAATGCTAGATGCCAAGAGCCAGTTACTGTTGAGTTTCCTCTGTCTCAAGAAAGATCAGATTTAATGACATATCCATACCCCATTGATGGAGCCACACAAGGATCTGGATTTCTTTTTGTCAGTGAATTCAGGCATTTGGTTGCAACAAGAAGAATGAATGAGCACGACTGGCAGCATAGGAAATCTTGTTTCAAATATGGGAAAGAATGTCGATTTCCATTTCCAAGACCTGCTATTGAAAACACCACATTTCAAGAAGAAAATGATGATGAAACAAAAGCAACTGTTTGGCGATCATTGGAGAAAGGTGACAGCACCATTTACCCTTACACTGTGGAAAGCAAGAGATCTATGGGATCTCAATTTTTGAATACACACTGCAAGTACATTACCAAGACACTTGGCTGCAATAGCAACATCCAAATTGGAAGTCCCAGGTGTGTTTTTTATGGTGTTCACTACTCCACCAAGTCTACTCAAAAAGAAGATAGAGGAGTAGATTTTGATAGAGTAGGGAAACAAGTGATCTGTTGGATTCAGAAAGAAGAAGAAAAGTTGGTAGCTGAAGGGTTGCAGCATACACCAAATCTGGAGCAAGACGCCTGTTTTCGAGAGGGATTGTGCGGTTTCCTTATTGGGATGAGTGTTCTGAGTCAAGATGTTGTTAGTGCAACAATGGCTCATCTGTTATTGTGTGAGAATGGCTCCAGATTTACTTTTTCTCATGACTTTCAAGATCTACTTGTTGGACAGATGCTTAATAAGCTAAAAGGTGAAGCTCCAGATGACTTTGTACTATGCAGGAAGAATAGAGGAGAAAACGGAAAAATCGTCATGTGGGCTGATTATTCTATCAATGACTATTTGTTCAGACCAGAATGTTTGGAAGATTTGAGTTTCTATGAATTTGCATTGAGGTACGAAAGGATACCATTTTCATTCAACAGAATGAGCATAATAGACGAGGATGGAATGCCAATACTACAAGAAGGTGAATTTGCATTCCAAGAAGACCATCCAGGAAGAAGATACTGCTACCTAAGAGAATCCAAAAAATGAGAATCCCAAAATTGGCAATGCCCAAAGGAATGCTATGTGACCTCGAAGATAAGATTTAGAGATGACCCAAAATGAACCAAGCAAAGGTGCCCTTGAATCAAGGGAGAATTATGCAAAAATTGCCTTGACACTTTTCTACCCATTTTGGGATGAATCCATTTTCTTAATGATGATCATTCTTGTTTGTGGGATAAACTTATGCATGCTATTAATGAAAGTGTTGAATGTAGTAATACTGGAAACAAGGCAAAAGATTCTCCAAAACATACAAGACAATGTGCAATGTAGAAAATGCCAAGTTCCAACTGATAAAATCAAAGCAACTACAAAATCAAGAGAAATTGATAACATGGATGGTCATGATGGAGTTGACCCTTGTGACAGTGATTACTCCAAGTTAGATGATGTCCTCTCAGTAGATTCTTACAATGAAAATGAGTTTGAAAATGATCTTTGTCAAGATGAAGGTTGCATTGAAAGATCATTGAATGATCTCAAAAAGGGTGAATCTCTTTCAAGCAACAAAACAATTAACTCTAGGTCATTTGACACAAAGTCAATTTTTCTTCCTGGAAATACCTCATCTGCCACCAGTAATGAATCATCAGGGAATGCAAGATTTTCTACAAGTGTGCAGTCAGACGACATTGCTTTTGGTCCTGGGGCAAATAAATACAAAACGCTTCTTGCTTTTGTCAGTGGTGCTACAATCAGGAATAACATACAAGAAGATACACAAGAATCTGATGATATAGGAGAGGAGACCACTGATAGTGAAGCGTCAGAAGATTGTATCATTGAAGAACGGGAATGGTTAGAACTAGGATTTTCTTCTACTTTCAACAGAGGTTCAATTCCAACAATGCAAGGAGTTGCTAATCGTATTTCAAGAGAAAAGCATATTACATTGGACAGAATCCAGGATATTGCATATGAAATCATATGCAGTTCATTTCTTCTTAATCTTGTCCATGAGAGTTCTGAATCACAGTCAGCTGTCGCATCAGGATTTGCAGATAGTGATGAAGACCCAGAGATGAAAGAATAACTTCCATAAAACAGAAAGTGGAACAGAAATTAAAAGACCTTGGTGCCAAGGAACAATTGCTGATGTTTGTCACAGGACCTGCAGGAGCTGGGAAAAGTACAGCAATTGAAGTTGCACAACAGTTTTGCTTCCAATTTTGTAAATCCATGGATATCCTTTGGGGTGAAATTTTTTTTATTTTTTGTTTACTGCCATCACTGGATGTGCTGCTGCTTTGTTTGGAGGTGTTACATTGCACAGTGCAGCTTACCTGAATTAAAGTCAAAAAACATTTCTCCTGAGATGCTTCACAACTGGGAACAAGTTCGAATGCTGATTGTAGATGAAATCTCATTTTCCACATGTGACCAAATGGAAAAACTGAATTCCCGTCTAAATATGATACATTGTAGATTGTGTGCCGGTGGGAAGGGATTGTCACCGAACATGATATTTGGAGGGTACTCGATAATATTTTGTGGTGATTTCCGTCAGATACCACCTGTGAAAGCAAGAGAGAGTCAACTTCTGTACTCTAATTCATCATTGTGGGAGAACTCAATCAATGTCACTATCATCCTTAACAATAGCAATCGTTTCAAGGATGATCCAGAATATGGAAGGATTCTGAAAAGAATGTGGGATGGATTATTCACAAAAGAAGACTGCAATGCCATTAATGAACTTCTCATTGGTCAGCAACTTCAATTACCTGAAATCAAACATGATGCTGATATTGCGTATGCTTGTTGGAAAACTCAGAAAGAGTATCAATACATGCATCAATTTTCCAAAATCATATAAAAGATGTCCCATCAATAGACAGTTCGGATCCTCCACCTGAGCAAACTATTGTTATTGAAGCAGACATAAGAAAAGCCCCAAAAAGACGTAAATCCAAGAAAACTTTTTCTGAAGAAACACCTTTACCAGCTGGAGTGACAACTGAATTGAGAAACAAAATCTATGCAAAGTGCGGTGATAGTGACATGAAAGACCAACAAAAAACATTGACCCTGCATTGAAACTTTATGTTGGTGCACATAGCATGATAATTGACAATGATGATATATCAAGAGGTATAGGGAATGGTACATTGTGCAGAGTCATTGGAGTGAAAGAAAAACAGACACCCTTTTGAATTGGAAAAATTATGATGGAAAAAAGTATATACAATCAATGTTACTGATGTGGATTATGTTGAGTTTGAACACTTCCCTAAAACTAAAAAGTTGAACCAGATCAAGATTGAAGAACAGATTTCATCATCAGAGAATGACCTTCAGAATGATCCGATGAATGAAGACAAAGAAGCACAGCTGCATGGGTTTCAGACCAGATTGAGAAATATTGTTTGCTCAAGAAGATTCATACTGAAACCAAAAAGGTACTATTGCACATTCTATAGAAGTGATATTGATCCACCTGACAAAGGTATCAGACAGTCGAAAGTGTCAAAAAGAGGAGAGCACAAACACAAAGTGATCATGATACAATTACTTATCAATTTGAACGAAGCCACAACTGCTCACAAATTACAAGGCGTCACAAAGAAAGAACTTATTGTTCATAATTGGAATTACAGCCATGAATGGGTGTACACTGTTTTATCAAGAGTGAGAACAAGAGTAGGTTTGTTTCTGAACAAACCTCTTCTGTTCAAACCAGATGCATTTAAACTGCCACCAGCATTGATTGCATTTCAACATAGAATTCAGCAAAAGTTCCCGAAAAAGCAAAAACATAAAAACGTAGTTAGAACCTTAGTTTCACATGTCCTCGACATGTCCTCGACATGTCCTTGGACGTGTCCAATGTCGGAAATTTTCCCTGGACACGTGATTTTTCCGGACACGAAGCCTCGTGTCGGGTTGGGGTCACGTGTCGGCCAGATGTCCGCAAGTTTGAGTCCCAGATTTTACCTACATGTTCTCATGTTGTGATATTATCTTGAATCGCATGTGAATAATAATGCGCGAAAAGTGGCTGCACACAAAAAATAATGGTCCATGGTCCACTATGTCACCACAATGAATTAAATTGTAGTTACAACGCCATCCACTTACATCGCAGCCACTCAGAAAACAAATAGACTGAACCTTGATATTCCAATCACCCTCCCCTCAACGCCAACAACAACAGCTACCAGCCGGTTTGTTTTCCAGGTAAGAAATCTATTCCTTCCCCTTCATTTCAAAGTATTTCGTCCCGTCATCTGACAAATTTTTCCAATTAAATACTTACCACCCCTCCACGAGAATCAGCATAGCTCGGCCCACAGATCTAATTGAGCCGCCCGCCCCCGCCCTCCCCTCAACGCCAACAACAACAGCTACCAGCCGGTTTGTTTTCCAGGTAAGAAATCTATTCCTTCCCCTTCATTTCAAAGTATTTCGTCCCGTCATCTGACAATTTTTCCAATTAAATACTTACCACCCCTCCACGAGAATCAGCATAGCTCGGCCCACAGATCTAATTGAGCCGCCCGCCCTCCCTCCCCTCAACGCCAACAACAACAGCTACCAGCCGGTTTGTTTTCCAGGTAAGAAATCTATTCCTTCCCCTTCATTTCAAAGTATTTCGTCCCGTCATCTGACAATTTTTCCAATTAAATACTTACCACCCCTCCACGAGAATCAGCATAGCTCGGCCCACAGATCTAATTGAGCCGCCCGCCCTCCCTCCTCCCTCAACGCCAACAACAACAGCTACCAGCCGGTTTGTTTTCCAGGTAAGAAATCTATTCCTTCCCCTTCATTTCAAAGTATTTGTCCCGTCACCTGACTAATTTTTTCCAATTAAATACTTACCACCCCTCCACGAGAATCAGTATAGCTCGGCCCACAGATCTAATTGAGCCGCCCTCCCTCCCTCCCCTCAACGCCAACAACAACAGCTACCAGTCGGTTTGTTTTCCAGGTAAGAAATCTATTCCTTCCCCTTCATTTCAAAGTATTTCGTCCCGTCACCTGACATTTTTTTCCAATTAAATACTTACCACCCCTCCACGAGAATCAGCATAGCTCGGCCCACAGATCTAATTGAGCCGCCCTCCCTCCCTCCCCTCAACGCCAACAACAACAGCTACCAGCCGGTTTGTTTTCCAGGTAAGAAATCTATTCCTTCCCCTTTATTTCAAAATTTTTCCAATTAAATACTTACCACCCCTCCACGAGAATCAGCATAGCTCGGCCCACAGATCTAATTGAGCCGCCCGCCCTCCCTCCCCTCAACGCCAACAACAACAGCTACCAGCCGGTTTGTTTTCCAGGTAAGAAATCTATTCCTTCCCCTTCATTTCAAAGTATTTCGTCCCGTCATCTGACAATTTTTCTAATTAAGTACTTACCACCCCTCCACGAGAATCAGTGTTGCTCGGCCCACAGATCTAATTGAGCCGCCCTCCCTCCCTCCCTCCCCTCAACGCAAACAACAACAGTTGGCAGCAGGTTGATTGAAGAGGTAATAATCTTATTCCTGCTCTTCTTTTCATTACATAATGTCACATCATCTGACAATTCTTAATTTAAATACTTAACCAGCCTTCTCACGAACCGCTGCCTCTCCGTTCACCAGCTGGAGGACCTCTCATTTATCATGTCAGGTCCTGAGTGTGGAGCAGGAAAATGTTGTCAATTGTACAATATTCCAATGGAACATTACCCTGAGACAGGAAAACCAAGGCACAAATGCATGCATTGCAGACTGGGAATTCATGCCCCTTGTTCTTTGCAGTGGAGTGATGAGATTGAAAAGGCCAGTCGTGGATACAATGTCGAACTATCTTCATTACACAGAGAGGGTCAAAGGGAAGCAAGTAGTTTCAACAATGATGGTTGTTTATTGTGTTTTAAATGCTGTGAAGCTTTAAATACAGTAGAAAAAGTAATGTGAGTTAATAAGGATGATGGACTTAAAGCTATGGTTCCATTTTTGTTTTGATGTAGACAACTCCTCTGGATTTGACAAACTTATTTGATTTGTCAACCTTCCTTTGAATTGACATTTCTCATTTGCTCTATTTCTTGCAGTAATGTTGATTTAACAGGCGAAGATGTGTCACAGTTAGGTCATAGTACATTGGATTCAAGCGCTAAGCCAGATGAAGGCATTTGGAGTGATAACTTTGTAAGTAAAGTTGCATGTGCGAACGGGAAACAAGGATGGCAATGTGGCTGGTGCAACAAGATATTCGCTACCCTGCATGCAACGAGAGTAATGAGCCACCTCCTCAAAATTAAAGGTGGCAACATAGCTATCTGCAGAGCAAGCATTCCTGAAGACCATCTTCGCCATTATCGAACTATAAGAGATAACGCCACTTCCAGCAGTATCGTTCGTGCTCAAGTCAAAGAAGATGTCCATGAGTTCATTGATGTCCGCCAAGAAGCAGCCACAAATATGTTTATGACATCACAAGTACGCTCAACAAAGAAATCTCCAAGGGCATCAACACTTCATTCGTTTCTTAAATCACCACAGCCAAGGCCCAAAAAAAGGAAAAAGCCCACCGGCATTCAAACTACTATTGATGTTGCTATGGGTAATACCGTTCAATCGGATTTACGGCATAATAACAATTCTCGCCTCACCATGGCGATAGCTGACTGTATCCATTCAGATGGTCTTCCATTTCGATTTGGAGAGTCACCTCGTTTTCAGAAGATCTTACGTCTTGCTCAAAGCGGTAGGCAATGATTACATACCACCAAATCGAAACCATGTGGCAGGTAGATTACTTGACCTTAACTATGAAATGTGCTGTAATGAAAACAAGGCTGATTTGCTTGCAGAGGCAGACACATTCGGTCTTCAGTTTGTTGGTGATGGGGCAACAATTAAAAGAATGCCTTTCATAAATGTTTTGGGAATTTGTGGGTTTTCTACACCGAAGGTCTTGTCGATTCATGATTGTTCTGACCACTTAGCAGGAGGTGGTAAAAAGGATGCACCGTTTGTAGCTCAGTTATTCGAGGGAGAGGTAGAACAGTTAGATCCCCAAAAGAAGTTGACAAATGTGTTCTTCTTCAATGGCACATCAAATATGCAGAAGGCTGACGAAATTTTGGAAGCAATCAATCCTGGTGCATATTGTCTTCATGGCGGGGAACATGTTATCTCCCTCTTCTTTTCTGACATTTCTAAAGTCAAGCAAATAAAGGTGAGTCCGGAATCTTTGTTTATTTATGTGTTTTTATATTATTAACCAATTCTTTAAAACGAAATCTTTGCCATGACAGTCTTTACTTTTAAAAACAGGCAGGTTGTACAATGTTTTTAGCTCAGGTGCCAGTCATGGTATTTATGCACAATTCATCGAGCAGTCTACCATAGCTAATAATGGAAGGCCAATCAGTCTTCTTCGTGGATCAGGGACTAGGATGGGACTTTGGTTCTATGCCATGCATCGTTTGCTTCGTTTAAAGAAGGCTCTGGTTGCAACTATCTTTCAACCAAAGTTCACCGAGTTGAAGCATAATGCACGCTGTGCACAAGCAGTCTCTGATATAGAAAATCCCTTGTTTTGGA
Source organism: Cyclotella cryptica (assembly GCA_013187285.1). Classification (NCBI taxonomy): domain Eukaryota; phylum Bacillariophyta; class Thalassiosirophyceae; order Thalassiosirales; family Thalassiosiraceae; genus Cyclotella; species Cyclotella cryptica. The sequence goes on from JABMIG010000423.1 coordinate 42,911, forward strand.
AGTCTATATATCATGTCCTTTGAGCAGTGTTTCCCTGCTTACGAGCTTTGAGGTATTGTGATAAAAGTGAGCCCTGCATGGATAAGATTGTGTTCTTGGCCTGGCGAGCCACCAAAGCCATGGAAAAGTCGGTAGACTTATTGAATGATACTACAGTGTTTGATGTAATGTGTGATGAGGATGATGATGGACTGACATTTGAAAAGGTGCAGTTTTTCAATGCAGGTAATGATTCTGGTAATGCAAATACTGGGGAAGTATATGTGGATAGGTGAGATATGTATTTCTATTTCCTTGTTTTTCCAGCTGAAAGTGCTTATTATCAACTTTTATATCTCTCAGTGAGAGAGAGTGACAATGAGTGTGACAATGATGATTTAGGGTTAGGAGACAAAATTCTTTTTGGTGGAAAGTTCGTGAAGTAAAGCTCATTTCCGACCCTGCAATCACTGCTTGGGCATTGGCTATTTCACCCGAGATTAGGCAGGATGTTGCCACAAGGCTCAATGGAAACCACAGAGATGCAATTGAGAGATTCATCACTAAGTTATTCTCTCATGATGTTGATGTGAATGTGCCAATGAAGATTGATCTATTTTGGGATGAGTTTAAGCAATGGCAGAATAGAACTGGTAAGTTTAGCAATGTTGGCCGTTTCAACACACCAGATGCCATTGCAGGTAGGTCTGCTAGCTGGCATGCAAAATATTCATTGCCACATACGCAGGTTATGGGAATTGTTGCGTGCAGATCCACATCAAATCATCTTGGGATTGGGGCATCAGAACGCAACTGGGGTGATGTGAAGCATCTTAAGACAGACAAGCGGTCACATCTCAGTGCTGATAAGACAGAAAAGCAGTCTGTTCTCTACACTACTGCACGTATTGAAGAGGCTAGAATAAAACGCATAAAGCAAATGAAAAATTGAGACCAAAGGAGTTGATGCATCGTTTGGGGACGATGACATGAAGTAAGTTATTATTAAAATTTGGCACATGCTTGTTTAAGTTGGTTTCGTAACTTATATTGCATTATTTTATTTTTCAGCTTTGATCTACAGCTTGAAGCGTTTGGCATTGATTCTGTGGAGTTAAGAGATCTTGTTGAGAAGCGTGTATTTCGAGCATGGTTAGAAGATTGGGAGAAGCCTTTACTCAAAAATAATGATCCTGTTGCAGAAGCACGACTGAGGGTTAAGTGTCAAGGGCTTGTATTTTTTGATCCAGATAAGAAACTATCTACTCAGTATACAGTGGTAATCTAGAATATCGAAAGGGGCGTGATGGTGGGTGGTGTTTGATTGGTGTATGTGCTGATGATGTCTATGATGAGGAGCCATTCATTATAGGTGACATGATAATTGAGATGATTGCATCTACTGAACAGGAACTCCATATTCAGATTGTTTACAAGACTTAGGTGGATAAAATAATGGCTCCTATTTGATTTTGAGTTCGATGATTTCTAGGATGGCCTGAAAACCGGGAATAAACATATATGTAGTTAAATTAAAGATATATTTAATATATATTATATATTTGTCCAAGTATGTCCTTTTGTGGTACATGATGTCTCAATTTGATAAACGTACTTTATAGACTGTATAAATTTCAAATGAGAGATTCATTGAATAGAAAAAATTGTAATTTTTACTTAAAAGTACTAGTAAAGGGTTCAAGATGCATTAGAAACTCAATGTCCTGTCGTGTCCTTGATGTCCTTGGTGTCCAGATTTTGGTGTCCTGTGTCCTCATTTCAAAACACAAAAAGACACAATGTCCTGGACGTGTCCTGGACGTGTCCTCGATGGTGTCTTTTTCAACAATTTTTCGACGCGGACGCAGCGGACATGTGAAACTAAGTACAGGAACTAGAAGGCTTTATATATGCCACAGCCCTAGACCTCAACATGGGCTATTACACCATTAGATTGGATCCAGATGCGTCCAAAATATGCACCAATATCTTTCCGTGGGGTAAGTACTCTTACCTGTGGTTACCAATGGGTGTTGCATGTTCTCCGACATCTTCCAGGCTAAGATGTCTGAGCTAATGGCAACCCTTGAGTTCAACCGAACTTATCTTGATGATTTATTATGCATCAGCAAGGGTAACCTAAAAGACCATCTTACTAAATTAAGACTAGTCTTCATCAGGTTGCAAGACGCATGCTTGATCGTCAATGCATGCAAGTTGTCTTTCTGTGCCGTGGAGACAGAATACCTAGGATATGTATTGTCCAGAGATGGTATAAAACCACAACCAAAAAAGGTACAAGCAATTCTTGCATTAACACTGCCTCAAAATGTTAAACAACTCCGTAGATTTCTGGGCATGGTCCAATACTACAGAGACATTTGGGCAAGACGCAGTGAAATACTTGCATCATTAACCAACTTAGTTGGTGAGTGTGGACACACCAAAGTCACAAGGGCTAACAAAACTAAGAAAAAGCCGTGGCATTGGGATGACATCCACCAGCAAGCATTCAACGCTGTAAAGGCAACTATTTCTCGTGATGTTACCTTGGCCTACCCTGATTATTCACAGGGATTTGAGATTTACACAGATCGTTCCAAATATCAATTGGGCGCTGTAATTACTCAAAACAACAGGCCGCTGGTGTTCTTCAGTAGAAAACTGAGTCAGGTGCAGCAAAAATATAGCGTGACCAAACAAGAACTACTGGTCATAGTAGAAACACTGAAAGAGTTCAAAGGCATGCTTTGGGGACAACAAATTACGGTTTACACTGACCACAAGAATCTAATGCAGGATGCTCTAGGTCTGACCTCTGATCGACTGTACCGCTGGAGATTACTCTTAGAAGAGTATGGCCCCACCATCGTGTATATCAAGGGCATCCACAATACAGTTGCAGATGCCATCTCACGACTGGACTATGGACCTGTCACAGATGACAGGTCAACTTGGATGACTTTCGCCCAGTGTTGGTGTTACCATAACATGACACAGCCGTAATCATCCCTAGCAACCACCGTGGAATCCATGAACCAGGTGTTTGCAAATCAAATCGAAGAGGACTCCATCTATCCACTCACAACCAGAGAGAGATAGAGGAGGCATAACAAGAAGATGACAGCCTTCTAGACAAAGGCTACTCAACTCAGTTAGTTGAGAACATTAAAGTACTCTGCAAGGATGGCAAAATGATTATTCCAAAAAGCCTCCAACACCATGCGGTAGCTTGGTTCCACCACTACCTACAGCACCCCGGGACCATGCGTCTCAAAGAAACTCTTCTTCTTTCAATGTATTGGAAAGGTCTAAGAACAACAACCCAATCACACATCAAACAGTGTCATAGTTGCCAGGTGAACAAGCGCAGGCAGTTAAAATACGGGAAACTGCCAACAAAACTTGCAATCACCAACCCTTGGGAGGCATTATGTGTGGACCTCATAGGCCCGTACACCCTCAAGGGTAAGGACAAGACACAAATTGACTTCAAGTGGGTCACAATGATCAACCCTGCAACAAGCTGGTTCAAAATTGTAGAGTTGCCGGTATCACAGCTCCAGGAGCTTGATATTCCCACGGGTACAAAGTGGCATAGGAGCAAAGACACACATGTCCAACCACTACAACCCTACTTTGACAAAACGTCAGCAACAGTAGGTAATATAGTTAACATGACCTGGTTTAGCCGTTACCCACGTAGTCAATACATCATCTACGACAAAGGAAGTGAATTTAAACTTCACTTTGAGACTCTCTGTGATTAAGCCGACCAGTGTCAGAAACCCACAAGCGAACACAATACTCGAGCGGGTGCATCAAACAATCATGACGATGCTCCACAAAGCTGACTTAGATATGGCTGACACAATCAGCGAGAGTGACATTGCTGACTTAACCTAGAGAGGACCACAGTGAGGCAGTCCTCATTTTCAATCAGTTTCTTAGCTTATAAATATAAATTCCAAACAGCTGGAACATCCTTTTTTACTTTTTTCCATTACTTCCGGCTTAGGTCACAATAATCGTTGTGAATATCTGTTCCTATGTGCCAAACAATACCCCCACATTATGTCCAGCCACTTTGATTCTATCATTAATGCCACACAGGAATTTGAGATTGTCTCTGTAACCAGTGTGCATCTCACATGACTTACAGGAACCGCAATGGAGAAACCCTAGACAATGTTTGAAAAAGCTTTTACAATGCAGAGCATCATAGAGTAACCTGCAAACACACATAATATACTAGGATATTTATTCACATCAATAATTGTTGAGTTTCTCTACCAGACAGGTAGTTGCAATAAAGACTTCTCTAGGCTATTGCAACTGACCTGCATGTCATTCCTGAGTTGTATTTAGAATGGTCAGAGTTTTCTTGGTGGGACAAAGATCATGTTCTTGGTCTCTGAAGTATTGTTTTGCTAGATATACATTGCAGAGATTGGTATCTTAAGATGCATCACAGATGCAAAGGTCTTTAGGAATATCGATGACAATACGCAGAGCTTCACACTCATGAAACCAGTCATTACTTGGCTGACACATACTGGTTACAGGCAGGTCATGAACTCACTGTATCACATAGGTGCCTCTACCACAGGGCCTAGGGAAATGCACTCAACACCACACCCTGTGTCCAAAGTATAAGAGTTTCAGAGTACGCAAATATTCCAGGATTGTTTGTTGGTACTGGCAACATATTTAGAGGACAAAAGTCTACACATGGAGTAGCTTCTAGAATACTGTTTTTCACACAGTAGCATTGTTTTAAGTCGACATATCTATAATGCACAAACAACCATGACAAGCTAGTGTGACCCTGTTTCACCAAAGATCACGTGGCAAAGGGTCTACACCTCCAGCTGCAGTGAGAATTTCTACATCAATTCGGCATCATGTGCCACCCCTGACATGGATCATGCCTCTTGTTCAACACCTGACCATAAATAGATCTACCACAATTCTAAGTTGCATTTGCAGAATCTTGAAGGTGTAACACTGAGAGCACTCTGAGATTACGGAAAAGGTCCAGACTGTGATGTCCTTCGACACATACGATCACTTATCCTGTCTTATCCAGCTCTAGAGCATTATTTCCTTCAACTCAGGCTAAGGTTCTCTGTCAATAAATTCATGTGGCTCAAGAGAATTCATATGACATTGTTTCAGACTCCTTTGGATGGACAAAATTGCCAAACCTCATCAAAGCCATACACTCTTGAGGCAGGAGGAAAATATCATACTTGGCATCATCCAGCTGCTACCATCCAGTGTAAGGAGTATGGTTTTGTGCTGACAACTTGGTACATGTTAGCGTTTGCTATGTGATGTGGCCCACGTGGCTATTGGTTTGACCATCCTATATGCAAATGCATGAGTTAATATTTTTCAAGACTCAGTGTATCATAACTTTCTTACTGTAAAGCTCATGGTGATTGACTAATGCTGAGAGGTTTACATACAGGGAATATGCTGGTGATTTGCACTAGATGCACCTTACACTTCACATGCATGACCAATCATGATTTGTCATTGAGGGGAGTATACCAACAACTAGCAAGTGGCATGAACTTTGGAAGTAATGCATAGGAAAGGTAGGTAATAATTTCATGTGGCAAAAAATCATCATTTTAATTCATCCAGAGCAAATTTGGGTCAATCTCAACCAGCATAATCGCAGAATAAAATATACACTGTTAAAAACATAACTTCACAATTCAAGGGTATCATTCTTCCTTTAATTGATAAAACTAGATTGCTCATGGTGAGTATAGGTGCTAAGCTTGAAGTGAATCGTGAATATAATAGTTTTTTACTAGCCTTTTCCTCATTAACAGCATCATATATATGAAACTCTTTCACCATGGACTTCAGCAACGAGGATTACTATAAATAATATCACTCTCATCAGCAGCACAAAGAACTCTTACTTTTTTAGGTGAAAGTCATGGAAGAGGAGTCACCGTCACATTGAGATGAACCATGATAACGGCCTGATCAGCTTGATAATGGCAACCCTATTGTGGCTCCACATTGCCTTCGGTTGATATCACCATGATTGAGTTTTTGGCCTCATTGATTGAACGATAATTGTAGGAGCAATGTTTATGTTGTGTTGTACTATGCCCCCTCCCATTTTAATATTGATGCTATGAAACCAATGTTCAAAGTCCATGCCGGATAATTCGAGATGAATTCAAAACTATTTTAGTTTAAGATCACGGTATACTTGGAATAATAAAAGCTAGACTTGTAGCGGAAAGATAAGACACATCAGCAAAATGTCAATTCACTGACGGAGTGGACTAATCAGGACTCGTATGGTGCAAATATGGTGTAGGAATGGTGTATGAGTGGTGGGTGAATGGTGTATGAATGGTTGGTGAATTGTGTGTGAGATTGCTTGGTCATCATGCAAGAAACAGCTGAATGATTTCATGATGCATAAACGTTGGCAGTACTTAGCACCCAACAAGCCCCCCTCTCAAAACCTTGGCATTGGTTAGCCTTCAGGAGAGGGACTCATAGGGATTCTCTCCTGGCCCGCAAAAGCCATGGGGACCATAACAGGATCCGGATCTGGCCTACATGATGACATCACCTTGTCTGATGAAGGGTCACTTTAGGGAGGTCTGTGTACCCATATGGTCTGCAAAGGTAAGCTAGATTACAAGAAAAGAATGAGTCATTTCATCTCCAACTGAATAAATATAGTTTCCCTTAGTTTAGAGTAATTAAGTAATTGGACAACTTCAGTGCGACAAATACAACCAGCCGTCGCTACCAAGCTATGTTTTGAAATTAATGAATAGCAGTCCATGTCATTCAAAGTTTTGGTGTGAATATGGTGTAGAAATGGTGTATGAGTGGTGGGGAAATGGTATATGAATGGTTGGTGAATTGTCTGTGTGATTGTTTGGTCATCTTGCAAGAAACAGCTTTATGTTACAGAAATAATTTCGTGATGCATTAACTTTACACTTTGGCAGTACTTAACACCCAACAATTATGAACCCGAACAAACTATGAACCCGAACAAACCCTAACCTGTGAGTGGTAGATTTATTGTGTATGTGATTAGTTTGGTTGCATGCGAGAAACAGCTTTACATTTCAGAAATGATTTTGAGATGCATTGACTTTGTCAGTACTTAGCATCCAACACTTAAAATAGAACTATTGCACTTCGATAGGCATCGGTGACCAATCACCAATTCTGTCGATGTCTCCAAAGATATTACGTCTGCTTCCGTCGAGTGAAACTACAGAGAAAATAATAAATGTTGCCAAATTCTTGCCAACATCACATCCTTCCGTCCTGGAACAAGAAAGCTTCTTGGCTTTTCTTTAAAATGGCGGTGGGATATGTGTGTCTAGTCTCGTAGTGGTGAATGGGATGATCCTTCAAACTTCCATGCTGGAAAATGATAACACGATTCAGGAATATTTAGTTTATGAGCTTGGGATGCCTGGAATCATCAAATTTAGACTTGTAGCACGGGAAATGTAGCTAATTAGCAGAGTGACGATAGAATAATAGTGTGGACTATCTAACAATCAAGACCGTGTCTTCTCTCTTTTTAAATCGGTACAAACTCCTTGTCAAAAATGCCCATACACTTCTTAAGCGTCCCATGGCTCACCATGGCCCCCAAAGCATCAACAATGATACGCAGCGCCATCAAACTGGTAATGTCAGCATGGTCATACGGAGGACTGACCTCGACCACCTCCATCCCGCACAAACCCTCCTTGGCCACATTGCCCACCAATTTGAGAGCCTCGCGAGGCAAGAGTCCCCCGGGTTCCGGCCATCCCGTTCCGGGGACGAATGCGGCCTCGATGGAATCAATGTCATAGCTCATGTAAACCGCGTCGCATCCGTCCCACGCTCGATCCAACGCCATCTCGGAAATCTTGTCGATACCGTACAGTTCAATATCGTCCATGGTGTAAATATTGGTCTCGCGTGAAATCATGTTGGGCACGGCGGGACGGGGTACCTGCCATCCACCTATACCGATTTGAACTAAATTCTTGGGATTGACGTTGGGGAGATTGGTGGCGTGGAAGTAGGGCGTGGTGTGCATACGTTCGTCCAGGTCCTTTTCTTGGATGTCAGCGTGGCGATCTACATGGATGATGCCTGTTCTTGGAGGTATATATCGAAATGATGAGCCTTGTACCTGAGCAACGCGTCAAATGCACACTACTTAATATCATACAGTGCTCTCACCAATGTTCTTGGATGTAACCGAGGCCAGTCCACGAACGGTGGGAAAACCAATGGAGTGGTCACCCCCGAGAATAATGGGCATGGTGCCGTTCGACGCAATGTGGGCCACGGCGTTGGAGATTTGATCGAAGGACTTTTCGATGTTGGCGGGGATGGTAAATACATCACCAATGTCGCATAGGGTCTGACAATGCCATGACGGACCAGTTGTTAGCACAGGCATCAAAGGAGTCGATCCAAATGAGAGTTCCATCACACGCCATGCCTCCGATTCTTAACTCACCATCTGCTCCCGAAGATCGATCCCCTTCTCATAATTATACGGCGTATAAAGCGCACTAATCCTCCGAATCCCCTGAGGACCAAACCTCGTCCCGGCCCTGTACGTGCATCCCCCATCGAACGGCACGCCCACCACGGCAACGTCATACTTGCCCACCTCCTTGCTGTCCTCTAGATACGGCGCCTTGAGGAAGGTGTTGATGCCCGCGTAATGGGGCAACTCGCCGCGAGAAAAGGTGGAGATGGTTTTGTCGGTGATGGAGGAGGCGCCGGGGAGGCCCAATTCGAGGCCCTTGGCGATTTCTTCGTGGAACTTGGTGAGGGGAATTTCGGCTTCGGCGAGGGCGGCTTTCCATCCCTTAGTGTTTTTGGGGTTGAACGGGTCGGGGTGGTGGTGGCGTTTTTGGTGCTGTTGATGGGAGGAGGGTGTCGTGGCGGCGAATGCCGCGGCTTCGTTGCGTGTGGCGAGCTTTCGCGAGAGAGACAGGGAGCGACGGGCTGCCTGGGTGGCGGCGGAGGCAGGTAAGGACATGATGGGTTAGATTGCTTGGGGATTTAAATGGACGATGTGGAGTTGTTATGACATGGATATGCGATGACACAACATGATGACACTACTGCCATCAATGAGGTAGTGCGGTACAGTATGCAAGTCAATTCTAATAAAGATGAAGACGTCTTTCATGCTATGCACAAAAGATATGCATGGTGAATGATGGCAGGTGTCACGACATGTCACTATTCAAGGCCATGAGAAACGCCAATACCCTTAATTGACAGAAGGAAGATCGAGAGGTCAAACAATGACAATCAACAAGAATGACAAAATTGTGATTTCCTTTAAAGGTGTATGGTTGTCGATGAAGCATCGGTTGCATAATACAATCCAAATTGCCCGTGTTGCATGTTGCTCTCGACGTGAGTAGAACTTGTGCAACAAAAGTGCCTCATGTGGTCCTATGATGAAGGTACGGTTTGGGATTTTTATAATGAACAAAGGTATTATTTTTCAAGTGGAATTGATATACCTTTAGTTGAATAATGAGAGTTTTGTTCCTAGGTCCTGTACCATACGAATCTCGTCGTGGTCCTCATTGTTTTGAATGCAGTTATCTCATTGTTTTGAATGCAGTTATAATAATTGTACGGTACGGTATCACTCTTAGGAGGTGTTGCCCATAATATTATTATTATTATCTTGCCCTTGCCAGACATTTTTTTTCCGAAATTTTATTCACACCTTATGATGCTCACGCTTGTTGATGTCTTCACTTCCGTTTGATACATCAGAAGAGAATTCCCATAATGCGTAGGTCTTAAAGGGGGAGTTGACGTCTTGACTTCTGTTTCATATCCGAGAAGATATAAATATCTTAAGTAACTCTACGATTGGAATGGCGTGTACAAGAAAGAATTATTCCTGTATTTCATATAATTTGTTATTGTTTATCGTACCTACAGTATCGTATGGTACTATTGTACCATACAACAATACAGTTTTGTTTTGTCACTTCCCTCCAATAATTATTGCTTTAAGGATTCTTCATCATTATATTATTATATCTTGACAAACATGACATCGCCATCAATCATCCCGCCATCATCAATGCCGTGCAATATCTCAGAAGAATCACATCGAATGGCGAAAACCTCCCGACTTTTATTGACTCCTCGCTTATGGACCATGAGTTTTCGATTTGGGATGTCATTCAAGAGGCTCAATTGTACAATACGCAACTACTCCTACGGCATGGTTTTGCTTTTGCCTCCGCAACAACGAGGCCGCTGAGATCAAACGCAGTCACAACTTCACACACTTGCTGCCGACCCTCCCGCTGCTGGCGCACAGAAGAACAAAAACTCACCGAACTCATAGATCCCCATTCCGCGAGAGGATATCAAATATCTCAGGTGACCTATGTCCAGTGATTGGAAAACAGGCTGGATCGAAATGGAATCAGCAGCGACGGTGCTGTATTGTACAATAGTGTGTTTGAAAGCGTTGATACTATAATGTTATCTTGTGAATCTCGTCGTCTTTCTTAATTTAGGCACAACTCTCACTGGCCAAGTGTCACTATTTTCAACACAGTAAATAGTACCTTCCTCTGCAAGAATCAAATCCGTAAACAATGCGTCTCATCGCGACAACCATCGCCGGAGTTCTCGCTCAAGCCATCGCTGCGCTCGGTCAGTGCTTCAGTGATCCGGCAACCAACACAGAATGGGCGCAGCTTATTAATGGTGATATCTGAGCACCGAGTTCAGCGTCGAGGGCTCCTGTTGCCAGAGTACCGTTTGCAACATTCCTTGCCCCGAAACAGTGCCTTCTCCAGCCATTGTGAGTGTAGAGTGAACCATGGGTCGTTCATGTTCTCCCTCCACAATCTCGAATTATAAAACTGGCGCTCACTTTTCTACGTGTCCAATACCTCACAAAGGGATTTGGCATTGCCATAATGTCCTCCATTGCGTTGTATGAGCTCGTGGGTGTCGCTTGCTTCTTTTTTATCAAAGGCAAGAGCGAGAACTTTTTGTGGCGGGCGCACTTTGCCTGTATGGGTAAGATCGTCATGCTCCACCTATTCTGGCGAGTCAGTCTGCTTCCACTTCTGCTCAAAATTGGCCTGCGTTCTCATACTATTCCAGATCGTCACCGCCACATTGGCAGCCTCCGCCATCGATTCTAACGCCATTCTCGGAACGGCTATGTTATCCTACAAGTATAGCTTCTGGGACGGTGCGGTGCTTCCGATCGGTCTCGGCCTTTCTCTCATTCTGAATGCTCTCTTTTTCGCGCGAAAAATTAACGTCGATCGTGCTCTTACTCTCCCGGATGTTTACGCCAAGAGATACGGGAAGGTTGTCGAGATTATGATTTCCATTTGCACTATCATCTCGTTCATTTGTCTTCTTGCTGGAAACTTGGTCGGAATGGGAACGATCATTTCGTACTGTTTGAGTATTTCCAAGAAAGGTGCTATTTGGGTAAGAATTTTCGTCGTTCGCCGCTTGCTCAGATATAGTCTAAATCTGAGTTCGTTCTTTATTACAATTGTCTCTTGCGCATAGCTTTCGGCTTCTCTCGTCTGGTCTTACACCGTTGCGGGAGGTCTGTTTTCCGTTGCAGCTACTGGTGAGAATTGTAAACACTTGGCTCGCACTTGAACTCTCTACCTATGATGAATGTGATGACTTATGATCTGTGTTTTTCGATTGAATCAGATATATTTCAGAGTGCTATAGGATGGACTGGTTGCATGGTCCTCGCGTTCTACCTGGTACGAATAGTACTATTTTTTTACAGGATGTATCTTGGCGCATCTCTCCCTAACCGTCACTTGTTTCATGATGTCAGATCAAAAACGAAGAGAGTGCTCCTCCTGCTAGCATTGGGTTCCCAGGTTACGTGTATCCTGACGAAAGCATCTGCGATATGTATGACGGCGTTCCGTGTAGCAACAACTCCACTCAATGCTGTTATAATGAAGAATTGTGGTGCCCAAGCCCAGACAACTGCAGGGTCGACAACGGAGCCTATCCCTTCGGAGACCAGAGGAAATTCAGCAACCAAATGACAGATCCCTATGCGCTGACTCCTTTTCCCAATGCGATCATGTTCAATTGGGCAACAATTTTTGTGCTTGGATTCGGCAATCTTGCTGGTAAATTCTTTTGATATTATTGCTATGCACTGTTTTTACACAGGAGTTGACCTCGTTCGCCTGTAACTGTCTCCTAACTCAGCGTTGGACTTCCAGGCTCGTTGCATGGCCAGTAGAACACCCAAGGTTGCAACTGTTTCCTGCCTCATAGCTGGCTGTTTGACTTTTGCTGTTGGTATTCCTTACGGCTACTTGGGGCCATTACTAGGGTTTATTACGGACCTGACAGTGCAAGAGCCGAATTCGAGACAGATTCTTGCCATGCCCTTCTTGGCCTTCCAGCGTGCGGACTCTGGCTTCCAAATGCTGACGCTTTTGTTAAACTTCTCACAAACGAAGCGCCCACATTTCTTGGCGGCTGGTGTCTCGTTGGCATTGTTGCTGCATCCATGTCAAGTAAGTTTTCTTCTTTTGGTGGCAGAGATTTATATCTTACATCATTCAATGCCCTAAGACAAACCATCTGATCCACGTCGAACTAACTAGCTGCTAGTGGTGCTATTTTGGCAATGGGAACTGTCTTCAGCCACAACATACTGAGGAACCTTGGATCGTTTCTGCCGTGTGTCAGCCCATCTCTTGTTACCGACAAGAATTTACTTCGAATGGCCCGGGTCATTACAATTCCATTTGCAGCAATCGCTGCATTTGTTGCAATCTACTACCATTCTAACCACTCACTCGGTGCGACAGGTTACCTACTAATTGTTGCATTTGATGTTGTCCTGGCCTCTGCTGTGGTACCTCTATTTGGGTGCTTCTACACAAAAAAACCCAGCCCACTCGCCGCATTTTGCTCCATTCTTGCTGGTGTATTTGTTCGCGTCTTCCTCGAATTCACCCTTCCAAAGGATGGATTTGTTATCCTGCCATACCCCGGGGAGGAGTTCCTAAACTACGGACCGGCTGCGTCTACATTGTATCCTCCGTTCTTTGACAAGCCTCAAGAAGAGCTATGGGACCCAACTGCCTCAGGACAAGAGTGTGATCAGATTCAATATAATGATTGGACTGGTGTTGATAGCCTTGCAGCGCCCATTGCTGCAGCAGTCGTCTTTATTTCCGTGCAGTGGCTGGAGAGAAATGGCCCGATTTTCGATTTTAAGGAGGATGGAGTTATGTGTAAGTCCATGTGGTTCTCAGTACTACCACTGATGCCTTTTGTAATTCTCACACTATACCTTCCAAACAGGTGGATATCTGAAGACTTCCCAGCAGGCAACTGAGGTCGAAGATGACAAGTTAGGGAAAGATGCCAGTGTCACAGTTCGAGAAACTGTAATAGATTATAGCAACCGAGGAGCCCATCAAGGAGATAATGAGGTCACAGATGTTGCAGCATAGTTAGGTTCAGTTTTCCAGTTTCATGTAACAGGATTCTTTGGGGATTTGTATTACATAGATAATTGCAACAATAACTGGGCATGCTACTTGATGGCAGTGCTGTTGTTTCAACCTTATTGTTGAGTATGACAATGATGAAGAAGTCGCAGAGATTGCATGTTCGACATTCAAGTTCCTCATAGAGTTCTGCATCACAGCCACCTTGCACAACTCATGTCTAAGCTGAGTGTATTTGATAGCTCGAAAAGACCTTGTCTAGAAGATTTTCCAGTCTCAGCATGCAAGAAGTATGATTTTCAAACAAGGCTTTATTTTGGCGGAAAGAGATGTTGAAATTAATGGGAATGGAAGTTTCACCTGCAAGTCTGAATTCACTTTGAACCATGGAATGTCAGATATCTTTGGCCAACGCTATGGCCTCAATATCCACCCCCTGAGACCCGACTAAGATTGCAAGGCCCTTTGGGACTATCTTGAGGGCTTCCTCACAACCTCAAGTCATCGAGACCACCACCAAAAATATGCTGCCATTACATATGACAGCTAAAAACAAAAGGAGCGCTGGTGCTCTATCTTTCATCCGTGTGACGGACGAAAATGACGTCTCAGCTGGAGTAAACTCATTTTTACAACCTTACATCAATCGAAAATTCGCTTTCCAAGCTTTCGAACGGTGTTCTTATTTTGTTCTTTTGAACAGTGTTTCAAGAGTTATTGTCCGTTGAATACAGCAAATCGGAACTATCCAATTAATTCATTCTTGTAGAAAATTCGTATGTTTCTATAGTACTATAATAGAGCTACTTCGTTCGCTCCAAAATTCTTTTTTTTTAATTTACTCGAAATCAGTTTTTCATCATTTTTGATGGATTGCAAGAGCACATGGCCCACCACATTCTTCCCCAATGTATCAAGCAGCTTGGAAGAAATTCTGTGATAAACTCAGTGAGGTAATTTGATTTATCAACTTTCTTAACTTTGAATCCCATAAATTATCATCCAGTGGTGTGGTTTGCACTAATTGCAGCTCTAGTACAATTAGTAGGATTGCAACCCTCTTACTCCAACCCATGGTAAAAGAGCATCAGAATATCATTTTTAATGTGACATTTGTTACCAATGTGAAAAAGAAACTTCTACAAAGGTAGAATAACGGGAGAGATTTTCATTGTATCAAACATTGGTCCGTTAGTGTTTTCTCTTTCAAGATCGTCAATATCTTTGTCCTTCCAGTTGGTGTGGCTATTTCAGATCTTGACTGATTCATCTCATACTTTGTACTCTGATTCAAGATCAGTCACCTAGCCCTTCCTCATACCACTGCTTCAAAAGGTTGCCAGACTATCTAGGGATTCAACAAGTCAATGAACTAAATAGGTCAATTTTTCTTGAAGTATATAATGAAGTTATCACAGAGCCTGTTGCAAAACTCACTATAACATCATCAGAAAGGCATTCATCAAAAAAATGTCTTGCACTCTAAAAGTATAAAAATTGCAATATTTTTATGCTGATCAATTTAACTAGCAGAGTTGTAAAAGTTTTTTGCTTTGAAGTGCTGAAAAATTCTTTCTCATTCTTAGTACAGCAACAACATACAGCTGTGCATCACCATTTCTCTTGGACAGCAAGACAGGCAACTCGTAAAAACTCACACAGTTTGGAAAGAAAATTTCAGCGAAGTGACAACTCCTAAAATTCTGGTGACTTGCACGACACAAACTGAAGACATCGTGACGACTCTGGCTAAGAAAGTGACAAATCATGACTCAAGTGACTACAGAAGAGTCATCAAAATGTTGTAACTGACAACCTGGTTACTACCTCCTGAGTCGTCAGTTACAACCCGATGACAGCCACCAATGCCATCACTGACAATCCGGTGATGACAACCAGAGTTGTCACTTACCTGGTGACGACCACCAGAGTCGTCACTTATGACCCAGTGACAACCACCAGAGTCATCACATACAACCCAGTGACGACCACCAGAGTCATCACTTATGACAACTGACTACCCATTGATGTCAGTTAAGACTCAGTTTCCTTGATGGCACACTTAGTCCTAGGACTAAGTGATTTCCCTCTGAGTCGTATGTTACTATCATGTAACAATCTGCAGAGTCATCAGTTACGAACCGGTGACGACCTCCAGAGTCGTCAGTTATGACCCAGTGACGACCTCCAGAGTCGTCAGTTTTGACCCAGTGATGACCCAACAACCCAACTGATGACAAGTGACGACCAGACTAGTTTGGTCGTGACTGAAGTAACGACTCTTGCTGAAATTATTCGCTAAAAAAAGATATTTTTTTGCAAGTTGCCTGTCTTGCAGTATATGGAGAATGTTGCTGTAATGTCGTTGACATGTCACCATGTCATGACAATGTCCCCGATTTGATGAGACACATCCCGTGTCTTGCAACGTCTGATGTCAGTAAAGACATGGCATAATGTTGAAGATGTGTCGTGATAATGTCGTGACATGTCATGATGTCTTGACATATTGTCTGTGCAAAACTTGCTCAGATAATTTCTTCATGATGTGTCGTGGTGACACATTGTAGACATGTCGGGCCTGTCACAAGACATGTCAGGAAGAAATGTCTTGGGTACCCCTTCAAGACATGTCGTGTCCGCAACATTCTCCACAAAGCCAGACATAAATATCGATGAGTAATATATTCATCATTTTCTGCCCAGTGGTCTATCTTTCAAAGTTAATCATGATACAGTGACATGCAATTGATGATACCATATGTTGAATTGTTTTGTGAATTATTTTGTGGGTCGAATGTTTTATCTCATGTTCACCCTCATCTTACATGACTTGATGATAATAACTCTTGCCTAAAGTCAACATTGCAGAGCACTATGACATAGGCCAAGAATCTGGGGCTCCAAGGGGAACCCCAAAGGTCTCCCTTCCAATTGTTTGAAAAAAAGGAAGGACCAAAAAGCCAAAGGAAAGGGGTTTCTCAGAAACCATAGCCAATCAAGACTTTCCTTCCTAAGAATCCACCATACATATTGTAAGTGTTTTCTTAGGTTGAATATCCACTGGCAGCTTTCCTTCTCAGGAACCTTCCCATGGGACAGTTCCTTTAAGACAGTTGGATATGGGGCAGTCATGCAACTGCCACCTATCACTGCCAATCTCTTAATGATCATTTATGTCTCGTTCGAACATGATGCATGTCTCACTTGTAAAACCTAAATGATAAGCTCACAATTTACCAACAACAACAATCTCTATTACCCTATCTACGCTAATAGGTATTTAGTATTTTTATCTCCCAAGCGGCTTAGGTCACTATCTATAGATAGCCGTTTCCGCGACCTTCTGCGTGAAAGCCAACGAAAGTTTTTTCCCTCCACTCCGTCACTCGTGCTCCGTTGCGCAAGCAAACCTGTCGTCAGCTTCGTCATATGAGAGTGTGCAAAGCGCAACTACGTCGCGTCAGCCACGAGAGCATTCGCGCCGTCAGCGGTACCCCTAGGAGCTTTTTAAAGCCCTATTCATCAGTACGCCTAGGTGGCGCGCAAGAGAATGAGCACCTCAAAGGCAGTCCCTGATGGACTTAAAGCCAAGAGTGTGAGAGGAACCGGGACGGAATAAGCTGCCCGTTCCATACATACCTGAAAGGGATGTAGTTCAAGATGCTTTGGCAGTAGATACTACAGCCAGCACGATGAAGCTCACCCTACCTGGTAAGGTAGAGCTGAGGGTATCCGTATGGTCAAAGCGGTACCCTGAGCAATTCCTGATGCATGTCCAAGCAGCCCTGGATGCCGTGAGGCAGAAGGGCCTTGATACGGCATATGATAAAGTCTGCAAGGACCAGAAGGATTGCATCAAGAAGGCAACCAAGGCCGAAGAAGCTTTTAAAGTTACTGGGGATCGGATGCGAATCCTCCCGAAGAAAAGGCTTATGCAAAGGCCCTAGAAGCCGCAAAGAAAGCTGACGAGGCTGTTACATCCGTCATCAATCAAGTGTTCAGCCTCTACTCCAACCTACTCACGGAGGAAGCAAGCGCCCTGGAAGAAGATCGTGAGTGAACAAATTGACTGTTCTCCATGGGCCGGATATCTACGGGAAGAACATCCCGAAGCGTGAGCAGTCTTGGGGTCATTCATGGAATCGTCAGCTTCCATTTGTTGACCGTGTTCCATAATGGCGCTGCTGAGACCCAGCGCTTCTACATAAGTAACGGGTTGAAGAAGCTCAACACGGTTCCGATTCGCCAATTCATCAGCCGCATCCAGCAGCTGAATGGCTACTTGGACTTAGTGCCCTGTCTTTACTACTCCAACCGTGCCACCAAGCTCACCACTGCGGTGAATCCGTTCGATGACCCGGACCTAGCTAGTCACATACTACGCATGGTCGAGGAATTGGCAAGACCAATACGAACTCAGTGGGGCAGCGGTACCCCAGAGCGTTCGGAAGCTTCTAGAAGCACTCGGACGCGTGAAAAGGCTTATCCGACCGACAAGGATCGTGATGGGCCTAAAAGCTCTGCGAAGTCTGGCGACTCCTCCAAGCAGAAGATGGTTACGTTTAAGGATCGTATCCCACGTAAGCGTACCACAAATGCGAAGCACTGTATATTGTGCAAGAAACATGGGGCGCGCACACGACCCATAATACGCAAGACTGCCGCAAGTATGCAAAGGATGGTTCCTTCAAAAAGGACTTCACAGGAAGAAAGCCCCGTGGACCTTCGCATTCTATTGAGGCTTCTCCTCGCACCAATAGTGCCTATGCGCAATTGTCTGTGAAGATCGAGAAACTTGAAAAATCTAATAAGAAACTCAGACGTTCGCAGAAGAAACGCAAGCGCCGTCACGAAAGTGACAGCGATGACTCCAACTCGTCCTGAAAGGATGGGTGCGGTAGTACTGGGGAATTAACTAAATGTTGTAAGAAACTAAAAAGTAATAAACAACCAAGTGATACTTACCCCAGTCCGAGTAAAACTACCGTTAACTCAAATTCAAATATTACTTGAATAAAGAGTTTATAAAAGATTTAAAAATCTTAATAAGATACCGGAACATTCAATTTCAAATAATCGAATTGTTTACAATACTACAAAAAAGCAAGATCAAAAAAGTCTTGCAGCAAAAGTCGAAAACAGCACACAGAGTGAGATAACTGCCGAACTGTCGGACCCCGAACTGTCGGGTGCCTTTCTCAATAGTGTGAACACTTCTTTCAAAAGTCAAACAGAAGGAAGACTCACAGCTGTAGTGGCCAAAGCATGGCACACCTTATCAACTGAAAATCAACTTCCACAGAGACGCGAACACTCGAGGAAGAGTTGCACTAGTAACACAGTCCTTAAGATCCTACTAGATAGTGGATCTGATGGTGACTTGATGTTCCATGAGAAAGGAACATCCATGCATTTCCCCTACTTGGCTAGGCAGGTGCCAAATTCTTGGCACACGTCGAATGGGGACTTCCTAACCAAAGGAAGGAGTGAAGTTAATCTTAAATTTTTTGATTATTCCAACAGCAAGGAGTATCTGGTGAAGCCAGACGTTGTGGAATATGATAAGAAGAAGATGGCCAAGCCAATGTATGACCTCATTCTTGGTTGTAATACCATGAAAGAGTTCGGAATTGTTCTAGATTTTCGAACAAAAGAAATAACAATTGATGACGTCATTTTGCCAATGAGGGACATCAATAGTCTGACTAAGTCAACAATGGACAAAGCCTGGGCTGTTAATAACAGCATGGCTCATGAACCCAGCAGTATGCAAGATGCGACTCAGCGAGTGGTACATATCCTAGACGCTAAATATGAAAAAGCAGACCTCCAATCAGTTGTTAGCACCAACTGTACTCACCTTAGTCTCCAAGACCAAAACAAGTTACTAGAGTTACTCACAGCATTTGAGGAACTTTTGATGGAACACTAGGTGATTGGAAAACAGACCCTGTCTCCCTGCAATTAAAGGAAGGCGTAACGCCATATCATGGTCGACCATTCCCAGTGCCAAGAATGCACAAAGAGACCATAATCATAGAATTAAATAGGCTCTGTGAACTGGGGGTATTAGAGTTTCAGCCTGCATCAGAATGGGGCCACCCACATTCATAATACCAAAAAAGATAACACTGTACGCTTTATCTCAGATTTTAGAGAGGTAAATAAACGACTAGTTAGGAAACCGTTTCCATTACTTAAAATCAGTACAGTGTTGCAAGAGTTAGAAGGATTTACTTTTGCTACAGCCCTTGATTTAAACATGGGTTACTACACCATAAGATTGGATCCTGATGCATCCAAAATCTGCACTATCATCTTCCCTTGGGGAAAGTATTCTTATCTTAGATTACCGATGGGTATAGCAGGTTCTCCAGACATTTTTCAGGCAAAGATGTCAGAGCTAATGGTTGCCTTAGAGTTCGTAAGGACTTATCTGGATGATTTGCTTTGCATCACCAGGGCAAGTTTGGACGACCACCTAGATCATTTAAGGTTGGTTCTTACCAGACTGCGAGATGCGGGCTTGAGAGTCAATGCCCCCAAATCGAAGTTTTGTGCTATAGAAACAGAATACCTGGGGTATATCTTAACAAGGACTGGCATCAAGCCACAACCAAACAAAGTACAAGCGATACTCGCAATTACGCCACCAAGAAAAGTCAAACTGGAGCTTCCAAGTGGAACTCCATAGGTCTCCTTCACATTGTTTGATACACAGGAAGGACTCAACAGTCATAGGATATGAGTTTCTCAGAAACCATAGCCAATCAAGACTTTCCTTCCTAAGAATCCACCATACATATTGTAAGTGTTTTCTTAGGTTGAATATCCACTGGTAGCTTTCCTTCTCAGGAACCTTCCCATGGGACAGTTCCTTTAAGACAGTTGGATATGGGGCAGTCATGCAACTGCCACCTATCACTGCCAATCTCTTAATGATCATTTATGTCTCGTTCAAACATGATGCATGTCTCACTTGTAAAACCTAAATGATAAGCTCACAATTTACCAACAACAACAATCTCTATTACCCTATCTACGCTAATAGGTATTTAGTATTTTTTATCTCCCAAACGGCTTAGGTCACACTAACAACACTACATTCGTCAAGTCCCGCCTCAAGATGAATACCTACCACAAAACACAAAACCTTGGATAAAAGAGGTAAAGCAATCATCAAGAATTTGAGGGAAAGTGATTATTTAAACAGTAATTGCAATTTGTTGCTGTTCTGAAAAAACTAAGCAGCCATTTTTGCTAACTTGAGATCAGTTTTAGATGAAAAGCAACTTAGCATTGTCAAAATATAGGAAAAAAGAGAGCCCAATGATGCTGGGCATCATAAGTACTCTTAGTTTCATTGTGACACATTGTCTGTAGAGCTCCATAAAAATGGCAATGGCATAATACACCAATTGGAATGAAGGGGTGCAACAGATTTTCAAAGTTTAATTCAACTCTTCTTTCAAATAACACAAGAAACTTGGAAGCCTTTTCAAGAAGCTTTTGGGAATAGAGATTCTGCTGGTTGACTTAGAACATATCCAAAACTGATGGAATGATGAATCTTGGATCCATTTTGGCATGTATCCTTGGCTAAACGAGAACTTGTACATTATGTACCATTTGGTGAACAGGAATTCCCACAAAGTGGGATGTCAAACAGAGTCCAAACGCCTTCCGCAGCACAAGGGTTCATCTTGGAATCCAGATTTTATTGTATGCAGATGAATTTTGATGTGAAAGATAGTTTTTCAAATTCCATTGGTAATATCATTAGGTGGGAAAAAACATTTCAGTCCATGAGTATAGTACATATAATATTTTACAATGTTTGCTCACATAGGAGTACAAACCTATGTTCAGTCAAGTGAGTTTGAGGCTAGGACACTACAGTTTGTTGTCAGCTTCTCAACCTGTTTATCTTGGTGTTGCCCATGGTGCAGGAAGGATCATATGTTATGTTTATTCAGGTGTTAACCCAGTCTTGCATTCCTTTGATGATTGTGTCCATAATCAAATTATAAGTATTTCCTCTTTAGTGGATGATTTTTATTTTATTTTCAAATAGATGACAATTTGAGATATTGTCCAAATCATTGAATTCAGATTTATTTTAAAAGTAACTTCAATTTTCCCTCAAATCTCAACTTGTCTGACCCTTGTGGTAAATTTTGTACTACCTGAGAGTAGAGTGGTTTGTGAACTTTCTGGACATTGGCAGTGGGCAATGGGGTATTGCAAACCCCTCTCAAAGAGCAATGGTTTATGGATATTATCCTCAAACAAATTATGATTCGGGAATCATCATATACTTCACAGGTGTCCAGTTCTTTCCTCTGAATACTTTACATCTCACAATATCAACCAATCACAATTTTCACTAGGGATGATGGCTCTGTGACTTCTGCAGCACCATGCCCATAACCCATGTTTGCTTATCTTCATCCTAATTGGCTCCATCCATGTGCCTTCGTGCCATGGACTCCTAGCCCATCAATTTCTCTACAATGCTGCCCAACATGACCACGGAGGCAGAATTCTTTGTCTACCAAAATGGTTTTACCATCACCCCTTGCCAGCCCATCAATTATAACAATCCTTGAGTTAGTAACTCTTCTCTGGTTGTTATAAATTTCTGGGGTCTGATGTTTTGGGGGAACCAACCTTGATTCTTGGGAGGAAAAGGTGTCAAAATCCTTATTAAATATGCAATGTCATACCTGCTTTTTCTGTTCTATTGGCTCAACTCCAACATAAAAGAACACAAAAAACAGAAACGCTTCCATGACCATTCTCATAAATGATTTTATTCACACAGGCATGTACACATAGAAGTCAATATATATGCACACAGCCAATTGTATAGCAGGAAAATCTCACCCATTTTGTGTTTGAGCAATTTATCTTAGTTGAAGTCCCTGCAATTTATGATCACGATGAGCCAGGTAACCTCTCGTGTGTTTTGTGGGTTTGATCAGTTGCCACTTTGTGTGAGAAAGTTGTATTTTTTGAGTCCCTCTATTTTACTTGCTCAATTCTACGTTGCTTTGTACAATTGTACATAACCCCCAAGAAGAAGAACATTGCAAAGTACAGTTTGAATTAACATGGAGGAGGAGTAAGGCTACATTTCTTGTATGTCGGGATGTTATCTTTTGTGGGTTAGACGAAGTTCTATTTTGGTCATGTTTTGAGTCTCTCAATTATATTTGCCATTATCAAACTTATCTCTTCAAAAACAAAAACTTAGGGTTAGTTGCAATGTTGTGAAAACAGCACGACATCGAGAACTTTGATAGTTGCCTTGTTCTGTCAAGTACCATACCATACTAAGAGATGAGTGTTTGAGAGAAGAAGTGAAACAAATGCTTCGGAGCACATACATTGTTCTTCCTAACACCAGTGAGAGATTTGGCAACCCTAGCAATTTATTGATCTGTTTGGTCCAATATTTCTCTCCAACTCTTCACGAGTGTTGTGTGGTACATTGTTCGCTAGATAGGTAAGGTCTGATCCATGATTGCCTTTGCTGCTTTCCCAGTTGACATGCACACTGCGTAAATGATGACACCCGATGGTTTGCGGCACTGCTGAGCCCATGCATGGGAGCTTCGTCGCCAGGCTTTGCCGGTCGACAGGGGGATGATCGCCACCCTGGCCTGAGGTCGGGGCAGAGCCCATAGTGTCTTCTGAGGCGACTTCGCCTCCTGTCCCAAAGGGTTAAATCCACGGCAGAGGCATGCAGGCACCCATTGTCTCATGCCCAAATGTTGTGGACTCATGTTATTGTACCCTTTACTCACACCGCTCACCGCCCACTCTTTCTGTCTCACAATCTAACCGACCCCACTTTGACAAAATGCTGTTCACGTTCCCGTCTGTAACCATTGCCTCCCTCTCAGGAGCTGCTCTCGTGGCCACTCTGTCCTCCCATGATGTCGCCGCAAGTGTAAGCTTCCCCTCCAAACCCTTCACATCCTCTTTTGGTTTGTTTGGGGGACATTCTCCCGCTCTTGGCGAGGAGTGCTCCACTCTGAAGGCGCGCAAGGCAAATCCTGATGTTGGCATTCTCAGCTGTGGACCCGATGGGATCTGTGTTGAGGACGCATCATCCTCAAGCGGAGGTCGTTGCATTGCTCATGACGAGGTGGAGGCCCTCGTGAACGTGACGCCAGATGTCCAGTCGATTGTACCAGCAGCAGGGATACTCTGTACATTCACAAATGGAACTGAGGGAGTCAAGTGCGTAGGCAGTAATGCCTGTGAATATTATACTGAAAACATTGGATGTGGTAGTTGCATCGGAGATTTTGCTTGCTTTAGGATCACTGAGAATGTGACCATTGGGGAGAATAGCTGTATTGGCTTTTCTGCTTGTGACATATTTTATGAGCATTCTTTGGTAGTAGGAGACAACAGCTGTATTGGGTATCTAGTTTGCTTCTCGACCAGAGGGAATGTAACTATTGGGGAAAACAGCTGTATTGGTAGTTATTCTTGCTATTATGCCGATGGAACCGCATCTTCGACCGACATTGGTAGCAACAGTTGTAATGACGTGAGTGCTTGCAGGTATTTGAAAGGTAAGGAAGAATTCTCGTCAGTTCATGTACCAACATAGACATTTCTTACCTTATTTTGCTCTTCATTTTTTAGAAGGGACTGTTGGGAATGGCAGTTTCATTGGGCAATATTCATGCTATGATTTCAATGGTGGCACTATCGGTGACGGTAGTTGCAGCGACAATTTTGCTTGTGGTCAAACGAAAACTTTGAAGTATACTGGAAACATTGGCCATAATAGCTGTAATGGATTTAGAACATGCAATTTTTTGGCTGCTTCTCGCAACACTGGTGATAACTCTTGCAACGGAAACTATGCATGTGATCGAGTTACCTGTGAGTGTTGTCTCGCTTGAGAACATTCTTGTCCATGCTATCGCTCATGTTTACTAATCCTTCCACAACAACCTTGCTCCAAATTCTAAATCAGATGATGTTGGCTCCAATACTTGGTAAGTTATTTCCTCAATTTCAGTTGCATTGAATCTTATGTCTACTGACATCAATTTTTCCTTCAGTAACGGAGACTATGCCTGCCCTACTTGCTACCTTTCTGCACAGAAAGTAAAGTTGCAGTCCGTTACAGGAGATCCCATCCAAATCTTTGAAGTAAAAGTATACTCATTGGGTGTCAATGTTGCAGAGGGCAAGACTGCAGAACAATCCTCTACATATAAAGGGAAATCTAGATTTGGTGCCAGTAATGCAGTTGATGGTGATGAAAACACGTTCTCGCACACTGTTTTCAGCAGCACGTGTTCTTCTTGGTGGGAAGTGGATTTGGGAGGCATGTTTCCTATTGACTCGGTTGAGATCTTGAATCGCTGGTGCAGAGAGGAAAGTGACCCCACTGAATGTCTTTGTAGTTTGTCTCATGCTTCCCTTGCATTGTTCAATGATGAAGGAGATTGTGTGGGATCAATTTCCATTGGCAATACTTGCGGCGAACTTGAAGTCCAGCATAATTTTATGAGATCCTCAGAGTATTGCAATAACTCCTTACCTGTCACCATGTGAAAACAGTATTAATAATGGAATGTAGGGGTTCAGGGAATGTCTGAGAGCGCGAAACTCCATCTGGCTATTTATTTTATCGTAAGTAGAGTTACAAAAAAAGTGTAAGGAAAGTATCAGGGAAAGTCACAGCTGTGTATGTAATAACTTATACGATGTAAGTACTAGTGAGGTTGAGGGAACTTGTCTATGTAAAGGGACCTAAAGCAAGCATAAAAACTTAGTAGTAGGAAGTACTTATATTATTTAATTTAATCGCAACTAAAGAGAGATGGCATTACATGATCAGACAGGTTATGGTACGATATCTGATGAAATTTCTTGTCTTCTTTGTGACAGTACGTTTTTATTGTGTTTTATCCAGCAACGTACTTGTTGAAAGTAAGTCGTGCTACCTCGGAAATAGTCTTATTTCTCGGAAAAGGCTTATATCTCGGCAATAGCACTATATATAAGACTATTTCCGAGATATAAGCCTTTTCCGAGGAATAAAGCTATTCGAGGAATAAGCCTATTCCCGAGTGCTACGTGAATATTTACTATTCCAACGTAGACATGCCTCTTATTTCCGAAAAATAAGCCTTCTACAAGAAATAAGACTATTGCCAAGAAATAATACTATTTCCGAGACTCGGTAATAGTCTTATTTCTCGGCGATTGTCTTATCTTGTGGTGATTGTCTTATTTGTTGTGTATCGAAGTTATTAAGCCATTTCTGCATGAACATGAGTATTCCGTCAATGTTGGTCATGTTAATATTCATTTATTAAGTTCTGAAACACTCACTATCATGCTATTGACGCATAATTGCATCAAAATAATAGTCTATTATAGATTTATTGCACTTATTAGTAGTTTCCATTATTATACTATTATATATGAATGGGCAAGTTCCCTCAACCTCAGTGGCAAAACCCATGAGTAATTTACCGACAGTTGATTTGTGTAGGTACAACAGAAGACTATCTGTAAGCACCAATCCTTATGTTGTGGTGTTACTCATGAAATTCATAAGACAGAAACTATAGATTGTATATGTCACTACTGTTGCTCATCAGTGGTAACGACCTTTAGAAATATGGTGTTGATTCTTTAAGTTTTGTTATGTTGTTATTGATGCCGTATTAATTATTACAATGAACACTACAGACTGAAGTTGCACAAATAGTAGTCTAAATGCAAAAATTGTATGTCATAGATCAATCAACAAAAATCTAAAAACAACCAAATGACACCTTGCACTCGGCATCCCTGTTCCTTTTCATTGTTGGAATGTAGCAATGGGAGGGGAGGTGCCAAATTCAGCCTGGGGGTTGAGATATCCGCTGTGGAGAGGACATAGCAGAAACATTTTAATTGAAAAAATCCCTGGTGAAGAAGAAGTGTAAAACATCAACCTCCATTTCTTTCTTACCTTTCGCTTGGCACCCCTGCTACTTATTGTTGTTGGCTTTGGAGAAATGGGAGTGGTGGTGCCAAATTCAGCCTGAGGGCTGAGATATCCACAGTGGCGCGAACAGTGCAAACAATTTAATTGAAAAGTCAGTTGTGAAGATGAATGGTAAAGTCGAACTCCTATTTTCTTACCTTGACTCGGCTCCCGCTCCTTTCTGTTGTTGGCATTGTAACGATGGGTGTCGAGGTGCCGAATTCAGCCTGGGGGCTGAGATATCCACTATGGCGTGGACAGTGCGAAACAATTTAATTGAAAAAAATTAGTAGCAAAGAAGTACGGTAAAAAGTTGAACTCCTTTTTTCTTACCTTCCACTCAGCGCTCCTGATCCTTGCTGTTGTTGGATTTGCGGCGATGGGAGCGGCGGTGCCAAATTCAGCCTAGGGGCTGAAATATCCACTATGGCGCGGACAGTCATAACAATTTAATTGAAAAAATTAGTAGCGAATAAGCACGGTAAAAAATAGAAACTCCATGTTTTCTTACCTTGCGCTCGACGCTCCCATTCCTTGCTGTTGTTGTCTTTTTGGCAATGGGAGCGGTGGTGCTAAATTCAGCCTGGTGGCTGAGATATCCACTATGGTGCGGACAGTGCAAAACAATTTAATTGAAAAAATTAGTTGAGAAGAATCACAAAAAGTCAAAACTCCATTTTTTCTCACCTTGCGCTTTGCGCCCCTCGTTCTTGTTGTTGTTAAAGCAACATCGACCAGAGCGGCAGGGTCAAATTCATTGTGGGGACTGAGATATACACTGTGGCACAGACAGTGCAGAACAATTTAATTGAAAAATTAGTCGTGAAGAAGCATGGCAAAAAACGAACTCCATATTTTCTTACCCTGCACTCGGCGCCCCTCATCCTTGTTCCTCTTAGCTTAACAGCAATGGTAGCGGCGGGGCCAAATTCATCATGGGGGCTGAGATCGGAGGGTTGGATTCGGAAGGTAGAAAGAGTCCATCGTGGATATGATTAGAGATAAATTTTTTGGGAGGGGCAGCAAGAAATGTACTTGTGATGGGATTTTTTATGGTACTTACATCATGTCGGGAAATTACTTTTCCGACAGGCCGTGACTAGGCTTTTTTTGAAAATAGCATGATAATAAGATCCTTAAGTCAGGACCTTTCATTTCCCAATTACAGCCACACATACATGTTACATAAGTAATTGAGCACCCACCTAGCACCCACACAAATAATAATTGGAGTATATTTATAGGAAATACATGTAACCTAAGTTAAGGGTTGATTAAATTGCTACTAACAGACTTAAGACTAATTAAACTCACAAGGTGTTGAAAAATCTGGGATTATTACTTTTGACTTAGGCAACTCTTCACATACACCGACTTTTCCGACATACAACATGTAAGTATACTCACGATACATGTATGCTTTATTATGTCAGACTTGACTACACTTATAAAATAAGCGCGTATTACTGACCTTAAATATCTATCTTAATTCTAAACTCTGACTTACGGGCTCTCAGACAAAGTGTGGCTATTTGTAGCTAATGATGCATGAACAGAACAAAGTAGGTACTACTGAATCGAATGGAAGACACTGTAAATCACCACGGTGTCTTGTTAATTATTAATTGTAGAACACGCTACAGAGTAGTCAAGTGAAAAAATCATAAAATAAAGTAGGAATGAAGGTAGTACAAAGATCCAAGTGCGTACGGATCTTTTGGATCTTCGGGCCGATCTTTAGTCCGCACGAAGGAATTGATTAACACAAAAGAGAACACCAATTTTCACGTAGGAATCATTGATCACACGGTGTTGGTGGGATTAAAATGTAGAGAGGATGTCACAAGCCCCTTCATAATTCTAGAAATACTGACCTCTGCAACCGAGTTGCATGTTGGGGCTAACCAGGCCATTACAGTTTTTTTAACTAGTAGTACACCATGACCATGTCTGTCCACCACAGTCCCTCCTCAGCTCTGGCCAATTCTTATCAGTTTATCAGACCCAGTTCACCGAGGTGCAATACTGCTTCCACCGCCACGAGGCTGGCATAGAAGGGTGCTGGCTTTGCGACCTCTGATGAGGTTGCAGCAGCAGTTGGCGGATGCCGTGATGACAGCCCTCGGAAGTCGCTTCGAGTGCCTCAGCAATGAGGATGACCGCATATTGGCAGAAATATATACCGCCGCACCGAGTGCAGCAATGACAACGGCTGATGCCATTGTCGAGCCAGTGGATTCCAGCACTCTCGCCGAGCGAGAGAAGTGTAAACCACCCTTGCCCCCTGAGGAAGGTGGTGATGAAGCCGCCGGATCTCCTGCTGCCAGCGTTGCTGCTGCACAGGTGGAGAAAGGTGCCCTCTCCTCTCCGGAGGATGACTCGCCCATCGATGAGTCCCCTAGTAGTGATGGGTGCACCATCTTGGTGGTGCTCCCTGTTGACCAACTCCTGCCAGAGTGGCAGAAGCTTGGTCGGCAGTGGAAGGGCAAGAGATGGAGAAGGTTAAACCTCACCTCCTTGGCCTGCTGTTTGACATGTGTGTCATTCGGCATGGAGCCGGAAGTCCCGCCAGGCAGGCTGGAGGATCATCCAGGACCCCTAAGCGCTACCCTCTGCAAGGGTAGCACTCCGGGAGCCAAGCTGTTCCATAAGGCCCAAATCAAGGTGGCCCGGGCCTCACAGAGGCAAGAGGGCAAAGAGGACAGGATGAGAGTGAGGACGAGGCCGGAGATGGCACACGCCCTCCTCCCGCTGGGGGACCAGGTCAGCTGCCGGGAGGTGGTGACGGGGACCCAACAAGTGATGGTGATGGGGATGGCAACATGGAAGAAGATGACGATGAAGACCAGGCAGAAGATCTGGATCGAGTGGGGACTGGCAAGTTTTACGTGCTGCAGACCCCAAACGAGAAAGAGACGGGGAAGATGTTCTGCCATTTCTGTGATCTTGTAGAGCAAGATGCCAATGCCATTGTAGTATACCTTGGCATCTATAGTGTTTCTCGCCTGGCCACCTTTCAAGAAGACCACTGGAAGGACACTTTTGCCCAGTGGCAAAAGCACCACCCCAATCAAGACGGTACTGAGAGGACAATGGTACTCTCGCCCCCACAACAAGACCATATCCGTTGTGCTGCCTGGTCTTGCCACCATTTTGTACGGCTCCGATGGCCCCCGATTTCTTCAACATTGGGCAGCTACATCCACAGCACTTCAAGTCCATCGGAGCCCAGATGGAATGAGAGAATGAGGGCCGGGTTATTATCAAGTGATCCCCGACCTCATAGATAGCGAGGCATGAAGCCCAACTTCTTCGTGTTTGAAGAGAGTGACAACAGGTGCCGGACAATGACCCCCATTGTGTCATGGGAAGACGGTATCCACCTTAAAAGCAGTGACCCCAAGGTCCATGCTGAGTGGGAATCGGGGAGCTGGTCTAATCTCAGGAGCAATTTGTTCCGCTATGACGACGCCATTGTTTTCCAATTGGCTTGCATTGCCTTTGCTGATTCCCCGGGTGAGGTACACGTTATCCCCAAGAAAGGCAAAGTGCAACAGAGTAGAAGCCTATTTTGCCTGCAAGGGGCAAGTCATGGGCATTAACACTGCCCGACTTGAGTGCGATCTTGCACGTGATGTGATCCAGAAGATGCAATATGAAGGGGAGTCCCAAAGCTGGAATTGGGACAAGCACTGCACCAAGTTCCACCAGCAACTCCATGCCATTGATGAATGGGCAGTTGCTGGCCTGGCGACGGCGATGTCTGCCGAGGATCAAATCAGTGCATTCCTCAAGACGATCCCAAAGGATTGCAAGAATGGCGAACTCTTGATTGGCAAGGGCATCATTGAGGGTGATTGATCAAGGTTCCCCACCCTGGTTGGCAACGTGATCCCTCAACTCACACTGTTCAATGACACCAAGGAGCCCGGTGCGTCGGCAGCCAAATGCATTGTCGCCAACACAAGCTCTGCATCAGGGAAGAGCTCTGATAATCATCGCTGCACTGGTTGAGCCTCAGGGAGAGGCTACCGTGGGCAGACCACTGGGAAATGCTGCGTGGGGTGGCAGTGTTGCACGAGGCACAGAGTAACGAGCGTGCCGTGAAGGCCGTCAACACTGCCCCTGCTGGGACCGTCCCGACAGATGTGTTGGATCAGCTGCATACGTTGACTCGTGCCGTCCAATCTCCTGATTCCAGCAGAGATGGTGGGGACCATCATTCTAGTTCCCATCTTTGTGGGACCGCTCCTGGTTGCAGAGTTCAAGTCGCTCCCATGGTTCCCATCAGTCGGGTGCATATGCGGGGTGCCGTAAGCATTGACAGTCATGACCGTCGGTTAGGTTGGAGTATGGTGACTCCTCTGGGACTCAGTCCAAGGAGACTACACTGCAAACGAATTGTTAGTATGCTGTTAGTAAAAAGCAAAGGGCTTACTAACATGTGCATGTAGGTTTAATACTGGGCAGAAACCTTCTCAAAATCGGCCTTGTCAGCTAATCTGGTAGATATTTGTGGCTCCTAACAAAATTCATCAATTTTTTCGATTTACTAACATACTTACTAACAGGTCCGTTTTTGCTAACATTTTAACTAACAGATTCGATTATATTGTACTCCTACGAACTCAGATTTCTTTACTATCGTAATTACTAACAAAATTGTCCTTTGCGCGATCTCCTTAAAAAGGTCGGAGTACATTCAAAAATGTAATAATTCCTTTGTTACAACAAATATTTTTTTTCTAATTTTGCAGGTATTCAGGGTTAACCGTAAGCAAAGTAGAAAAACATATTTTTAGGGTTATTCCATCCAACAAGAATGCAAGTTATTTTCCCCCACTGTGAACATTCTCTCACAATAAACACAGCCCTTAACACGTTCTAACCATTGCTCACCACCCAGGTAATCTTTGGTACACCACCAGATGTCTGCACATATCTGTAGATGACATATAACTCATGATGACAAGTCTCCATCAAATCATCAGCACTTAGGACTCTCCCCCTTGTTCTCTTCTGTGTTTTGGATTGTTCCTCATGGCATACATGACACACTGCATATTGGCATTCTCCTCTGTTTGCTCTCTGGCACATGAAAACACAGTAAGAGTCCACTTCAAGTGGATTGCATGGTTCTGACTGAAATCAATGGACCTCCAATCCTTTCCGACATATTCATCCAATGGTGCCTGCAGTGAATCAAATAAAAGGAGGGAAAGACATAAAATATGAAGAGCTTGTGAAGTAAACAATTCAACAAAGTAGATGATGGCATACTTACCTTTTATTGGAGGAAATTCAACATAAAATGTGTGAGGTCTTCTGAACATAAGTGGCTGAAACTAGAGTGCCGATTAGGTAAAGTCTCACCTCTTTCTTGTCTTTCTCCACATCTGAAGACTAGAAAATCGAAAACCAATAAAGTGGGTGTCAGTGACATGCTCAAATTTATACAAAACAAATGATTCATTCCCTTACCTCTACCTTGGTTGCTAACTGCCACTTTACCTTGTCACATGTATGTAATCGGTGAACAAATGACCAAATGAAGTGTAAGAAACAGTTGAAAATCCAGTATATTCCACTGAAAGTGCACTTACATCATCCACCAACTCCTTGCTAATCTCATCCGATGTCTGTTACAAGATTAACACAATGGTTTAAAATAAGAAAATCTCATGGCATTACTGAGATAAAAATGTCATTCTCACATTTACTTTGAACTCCATTTACTTGATCTGTTGAGAAGTTCAAGTTCATGAGGTCAAGACATCAAATCGTTGACTCTTATGATTGATTGCCTATACTCACATCATTTTCCATCCCTTTCTTCTTTTTCCTCTCACCAGATACCTGTCAACATGCAACAGAGAACAAATGGGGGAAGTTTCATAAATACAGAAAGAATAGTGTTGTCAAGACTGATCTCACTTCATTATGCAACTTCTTTTCGCTTTTCTGGGGGCACATCATTGCTTAATTCCTTCTCTTTACTTTTATTTGATCCCTCCTCTTTTCTTTTCTTTGTGTGTTTATTGTTCTCAAGTGAAAAAACAGAAAACCAAATTATGAGAAGATTGCTTTTTTGAAGTATAAGGTAATAACACTAGTTACATTTACCTCAGATAACGTCCCTTCACTGTCCCCTTTTTTCAATGCCACGGCTTCTTGATCTTTTCACAAGGTATGTGCTATACATGCCAAATCTGCAGTACCCAAACCAGGTACATGTATGAACCCAGTGAATACCCATTATGATACTTGGTTACTTAGATCAGTACCATAGGTCATTAGCCCAAAAGGCCCGATCTAAGAACCACCCAAGGAGCGGAACAATATGGGCAAACGCATACAATCAGAATAGTTTGCCATAAATTAGTTATCACCTAATTAACGACCATCTATGAGTTTCGCGCTGTCTAGCAGTGATAACTAATTATTTTTTATCTCCAGCATTGCAGCATTGCAATTAATCGAACACCACCCTGTTCATCACCAAAACCATGGCCTCTCCAACCACCAACGAAGCTGCTGTTCACGAAGCCGTTCGCGCCATCATCGCACCCATGTCAATTGACAAAATCATCGGTCAACCATCGAACTCCACAGTAAACCTTCTCAAACAACAAGTCGCAAAAATAGCGGCTGCAGTGAAGACTACCAGTTGGGCGGCCGCCATGGCCATCTAGCACTTGTCCTCAACAACGACGAGTATCGCCTTGTCACCGGCGACGCAACACAGATGACTACACGCCTCGTTGCATCACCCATCGTACCAACCGCGCTCGCAAACAACACAACGATCACTCTTCGCGCACGCATCACCGCAGACCATAATCTTGAGTGCCAAGAGTTTTGGAAACAAGAGGCCGTCGACGCGGTCATCGTCGAAAAGATCGTTCGAGAAGGTGTCGACGCACCGTACATCGAAGAACTCGACGACAATTTCATCGGATACAGCACACAAACGGTGAAAACTCTCATTGAACATCTCCATTGTGAATGGTGCATCGTCACAACATTGGAACGCAAGCAAGCCGCCGCAGCCTTCCACATCCAATGGGACCTCACGTCCCACATCACGAAGTTCGCACGAGACCTCGACAAGCAACGAAAGTTGTGCAGGGACATCGGAGTTCCCACCGCCGACGCCACGAAGATCCAGTACTACGTCAAAAGTATGTACACTTCCGACATCTTCGATGACAAGGAGATGCAGGCATGGGAGATTAAACCCACCAAAGAAAAACCTGGGAGGCCGCCAAGACCCACGCCGTCACGCTCTATAAGAGCAAGGAAAAATTTAATGCGGAGCGTCTCACACGCACCGACGGCTATGCGAGCGCCCACAGCATTGTCAGCGAACCTTTTCTTCCGGTGTACCAGCCACCGTCGTATCCACAACAGGCACCATGTCTCCATCAGACCAACACATCATGATGGAGTACACCGACCATGCTGCTTTTCTCACCACAGCACAAAACCAGCTCCTCCAAAAACTGGAACGCCAACAAGAAGAACTCCTCACCCAAACAACAAAATTCATGACTCTCCTCAACACCAAGACTCCTACATCTACACCTACACCTACACCAACCAACACCAACACAGGACATCCACGCTCAACCCGCAATGCACGCCCCAGTAAAAACCCTCGATTCCCTTGACACTGCAACTCCTGCAACAAAGATGCAGTCCATCATGAGGATGACAGCTGCTACGCCCTTGACAAGAACAAAGACAAAAGGCCAACATGGTATGTGGCCCGTAAGTAGGATACAGTGGGACCCAGCAGTAATTCTTATTTAAACACCTTGTTGTCAGCACACAAACTTAAAAGTAGTGCACCCCAACTTTTGTTTGAATCAAATAACTACTGGGCCCCGCTCTCTAACACCTCACACCACCGACCCACTGTCCGTTTCCGCCTTCCAACTCAACATCGAGACACCGATAGCAAAACATGGCGGCGACAACAATCACAAAAGACACATCATCGCTTCACAACCCACCACACATCCAAGACACCTTCCATGTCAACCACAGCTCTCAAACAAGGCATCTTGAATGGATCCATAGCCTCCGCCATCAGCGACACAGGAGCAACCTCTACTGCAGGAGCACCCCATGATCCCTTCAATGAAACCACCACCATCGCATCTAAAGTTTTCCTCCTACCCACAGGCGGTACGGCCAAGGCAACCAAAGTAGCAAAACTCCTACACAAGGTACGAACTCCAGCCAACATGGTTGACATTGTCCCTTCCCTTGAACACACACTACTCAGTGGCAGCAAGTTTGCGGATGCCCGGTACACCGCGGTGTATGACAAGGCAGAAGTCAATTTCTACGACGCCAACACCATTCACATCACCAAACAGGCAGTACTAACAGGGTACCGCTGCACCGCGCACAGGTCTATGGCGTGTGCCCCTACGACCAGTCATCACAAACGAAAACAAGGATACACTGATTCTCGACTCTACCTGTGGACACCAGTCCAAAAACGCACGCTACAAGATTCCTCCCACAACAAAAATTCGAAACTACTTAAACGCATCACTTGAGCATGAGAAGCACTCCATCCTCAATGTATATGAACTACCAAGCATTGAACAGACAATCCGATACCTCCACGCAGCAGCAGGGTACCCAACAAAAAACACCTGGCTCAAAGCCATCAGCCACGGCAACTATAGTACCTGGCCACTCATCACCATTAAAAATGTGAATAAACACTTTCCACAATCAGAGGAAACTCAACAAGGACACATGAAGAATCAACGCCAAGGTGTACGCTCCACCAAGCAACACGCTCAACCCATCGCACCACCACCAACCCACCCACAACAGAATGACATCTACATCAAGACCTCACGACACCAACAACACACTGTACACCGACCAAACTGGAAAGTTTCCACATGTTTCCAGCAGAGGTTATCGATATCAAATGATCCTCTACCATGTCGCCAGCAATTCCATCTGGGTTGAACCCACCAAGAACAGAACGGAGGGCGAACTCATCCTTGCATGCTCTCGAGCCCTATAGAAAATAGCCGTTTTGGAAAAAGGGCCGTTTCTTAGTAAATTTAACTAGCGCCCTTTTTCACCGCCCTTTTTTACCAGGCCGCCCTTTTTTACCAACAGATACTTTTACATATCTTGTTAAGGTAGGCCATACTGTTCCATGTGACAGTACCTTGTTTTCACATCATGGAGCTTATTTCATGGTAAAAAGGGCACCACATTGTAGAATCACGTGTAAAACTGGGCTAGCATCATACATACTTAGCCTATAACATTTAATTCAACCATGGGCATTCCACTCTCGCGATGAATATGGCTAGTGGGACGATCGTCGAAGGCGACTGATTTGACAATCAAAGAGAGGCGTTGTAGGCAGGGAAGGAATCCCCTTGGGTGCTTCCCCCTCGCCCTACCCCATGACGTCAAACTCTCTCCGTCGCCGCGAGGTCCATACTCTGCTGCTGCCGCCATATAATTCCCCTATAGAAAATAGCCATTTTGGAAAAAAAGGGCCGTTTCTTAGTAAATTTAACTAGCACCTTTTTTACCGCCCTTTTTTACCAGGCCGCCCTTTTTTACCAACAGATACTTTTACATATCACGTTAAGGTATAACATACATTTCTATGTTACAGTACCTTTTTTTCACATCATGGAGTTATGTGTTGTGGTAAAAAAGGGCACCACATCGTGTAATCACGTGTAAAACGAGCTAGCATCATAAATACTTAGCCTATAATATATAATCCAACCATGGGCATTTTGATCTCCGCGATGAATGCGGCGAGTGGGGCGCATCGTCGAGATGAAGAGTTCAACGATCGGGGAGAGGGCGTCGTAGGCACGGAAGGAATTCCTCTTGGAGTGCTTTCCCCCCTCGCCCTCCCCGTGACGTCGAATGTTGTCCCTCGCCGGGACGTCCCCACGCAGCCGCCATCACCGCCGTTGAATAATTCCTCTCGTCTCCTTGGGAATTGTGCTGTTTTCAACAGCCGTCGTATCTCACATCATGTCCTCCCCGTCTATGTCAATATTCTGGCGGCGCGCGAAACAAAACAACAAGCCATCACGAGCATCGACGTCACCCCGCCAACAACTCCGTCGACGGCGTCGAATGTTGACGGAATGTCTGGAGAACTCGCCGCTGCCCTCTTTGTCGACACTGAACTGAACGGGTCAACTTCCACCCCGATAACCAGGCCATCGACTGCGTACCCCCGGGAAAACATCCCTTTAGGTACGTTGACAACTTCTGCGCGGACGTTGCCCCGTCGAAGGGGAATTTGTAGACAAACACGCCGCCCGATGTTGTCGTTTGTTCCCCCTCCTCCCGATCGATGATGTGTTTGTTTTGTATGGCTGTTGTTTTTGCAACAATGTCCTTGACAACGCGAGCAGACATTTGGATGTTGGGGGCGTTATATCCCACCATCCCCGCGTCAACACCGCCACCATTTTCAAAGATTCCCCTTGTTGAGAGAGGCGCCAGTCAAAGCAACGATGCCTCCGTCAAAAGGCGCCAGTGAAGACCAAGTTGATTCGACAACCAACCAATTTTTCAGTTCAATCAAACAATAGAAAGCATGGTCTCCTCTCTGCCACAGATTGCTCTGCTTCTCCCCCGCCAATTGTGATGTTGCCATAAACGAATATGGAAAGAAGACTAAGTAATCATTCAACAATTCACCATAGTTGTGCGGAAGAGTTTGAATGGCGGTTTGATATTCATTTTGCTTTTGCTTACAGTGTACATCGATAGGCTCAATGGTGGAAATTTATTAAAACCAATCCCAAGAGGACATGTCAAGTAATCCCTGCATAGAAAGTAGGAAAGAACAAATAATATAATCATGCCATTACAATAGTATCTACAATATAATTATGAATATAATATTGTATATTCCACAATACGACGAATAGAAGCAGAGCACAGGTTTGGCATTGGAAAAATGGTGGTACTCATTTGTTTTTTAGGGGTTAGTCTATTGGAATGGTGGTTAAAAGGCGCAAAGATACAAATGTCTGGGTTTGTCTAATTGCTTGGTAAATATGGATATTCAGCGTGCGAAATCCCATTCCTGATTGAAAAGTGTGTGTGGAAGCAATTGGGCTTGTCATAATGGATGTGTAGCCACTTGGAATCGAGATGTAACTTTATTAACATGTCACACTGGTCTTCCATACAAGGTTGATCAAACAGTATTGTATCACATTAAAGACCATTGTTTCAGCAATACAATATTTGTCTTGCAGTATTGTATAACATACAATACAGTAATCAGTTATATTCTTGTATTTCATACAATGAATGTTGGTTGACAAACAATGTCTCCGGAACATGCATTCGACATAGGCCATCAGTTTGTGGTGACACCGTAGTCCAAATTGTGTTTAATATTTTTGTATTCCATACTCCACTGTCAATCATTTCATTCAATATGGTGTTGCATATTGTTGTATTCAAATACGACATTGTTGCATCCACCCAACTAGGACAGTGGTAGTTATTTCAGTTTTTCATAGCATTGTATTCCATACACTATTGACGACCATTGTATTCAAGATGCTGTGGTACATCATTGTATTGTACACGCTATTGTGGCACATATCCAATATAGGCCATTAGGTTTAATACGGTTATGCATATCACTGTAATCCATATGCTATTTTACAACAATTGCGTTCAATACAGTGTTGCATACCACTGGATTCCATACACATTGGTTCGGAATCATGCCATGAGTTAGAAGGGCACCCCCTGATTTTGTTTTTGTTTTTATGCCCGGTACAAAGTTTACATACAGCCTGCATACTAATTCCTATGTCGAATCAAAAAATTTCATTATTTTGCAGGCTTGTTTGATGTTTTCCTGATATTTTTGAACCCATTATTTGTTTCATAATTTTTATTTCCCGCACATCTCATGTTGTCCCCTCGTTCTGACCAATGAAATTTTTGACGATATTCCTGCCCGTCTTCATCAATTACGCCCATCGTCCATTTTTTGGAGGGGTCAAAAATAGCACCATTTACATTTGTGTTGGAGTATGTGTACCAGTCAAGTGTCAAAAAATCAATTATGCCCATCGTCCTTTTTTTTCGGTGGTCAAAAAATGGCGATGGCAGGTAAGCGAAGTATCCCATTTCTCGAGTTGTCCCACCTTAAGTCATTTCGCCGATCCTACCCATCGTCTGTTTTCCGTCGTGTCAAAAAATGGACGACGGCTGGGTAGGTAACGCTCTTACCTTGCACGTTGTGTTGGAGTATGTGTACCAGTCAAGTGTCAAAAAATCAATTATGCCCATCGTCCATTTTTTTACAGGGGCCAAAAAAAGGACGATGGCAGGTAAGGCGAAGTATCCCATTTCTCGAGTCGTCCAACCTCAAGTCATTTCGCCGATGCCACCCATAGAGCGTTTTTCCGTCGTGTCAAAAATGGACGACGGCTGGAGTGCGTAATGCCCTTACCTTTTATGTTGTGTTGGAGTATGTGTTCCAGTCAAGTGTTAAAAAATTTCAATTATGCCCATCGTTCATTTTTTTACTGGGGTCAAAAATAGGACGATGGCAGGTAAGGCGAAGTATCCCATTTCTCGAGTCGTCCCACCTCAAGTAATTTCGCCGATGACACCCATCGTCCGTTTTTCAGTCGTGTCAAAAAAATGGACGACGGCTGGGTAGGTAACGCTCTTACCTTGCACGTTGTGTTGGAGTATGTGTTCCAGTGAAGTGCCAACAAATCAATAATGCCCATCGTCCATTTTTTTACAGGGGTCAAAAAAAGGACGATGGCAGGTAAGGCGAAGTATCCCATTTCTCGAGTCGTCCAACCTCAAGTCATTTCGCCGATGCCACCCATAGTCGGTTTTTCAGTCGTGCCCATCGTCCTTTTTTCAGTCGTGTCAAAAAAATGGACGACAGCTGGGTAGGTAACGCCCTTTCCTTTTACGTTGTGTTGGAGTATGTGTAACAGTCAAGGTTAGTTTACTAGTCTAGTGTCGAAATCAATTATGCCCATCATTAATTTTTTTACTGGGGTCAAAAATAGGACGGTGGCAGGTTAGGCGAAGTATCCCATTGCTCGAGTCGTCCCACATCAAGTCATTTCGCCGATGCCACCCATCGTCCGTTTCTTTGTTTGCGTAAAAAATGGACAATTGCAGGGTCGGTAACAGCTTTACCTTTAACGTTGTGTTGGGGGTAGTGTACTATGAGTCAATTGTCAACAAATCAATTATGCCCATCGTCCATTTTTTACAGGAGTCAAAAAAACGGACGACGGCAAGTTAGGTGAAGCATCCCTTTTCTCGTGTCGTCCCACCTATTTGTTGTCGGCTTCAGCAGAGTCGTTGTCGGAGTCTGTGTTGTCATCCACATCTGCCATCGCAACTTCTCCATTAACGGATCTGGGCCAATTTGGCGGTTTCTTACAATCACAGGGCGTGGAAACAAGTCATCTTAGGGTTAGGGTTAGAAGGGTACCCCCAGAATTTTTTTTTGTTTTTATGCCCGGTACAAAATTTACATACAGCCCGCATACTAATTCCTATGTCGAATCAAAAATTTTCATTATTTTGCAGAGATTGTTTGATGTATTCCTGATATTTTTTGAACCCATTTGTCTCATAATTTTTATGTCTCTTCAAGAAGTAGGGGTAACCCTAACACACATCTCACGTTGTCCCCCATCGTTTGACCACAGAAAATGTTCACGATATTTCTGAAGTTTTCCATTTTTCAAGTCGTCTCACCTCAAGTAATTTCGCCGATGCCACCCATCGTCCGTTTTCAGTCGAGTCAAAAAATGGGCGATGGCTGGGTAGGTGACGCCCTAACCTTTACGTTGTGTTGGTGTAATATGTGTACTAGTCAATTTGTCAAAAATAAATTATGCCCATCGTCCATTTTTTACAGTGGTCAAAAAGGGCGATGGCAGGTAAGGTGAAGTATCCCACTTATCGAGTCGTCCCACCTCAAGTAATTTCGCTGATGCCACCCATCGTCCGTTTTTCAGTCGCGTCAAAAAATGGGCGATGGCTGGGTAATGGCGCCCTTACCTTTACGTTGTGTTGGTGTAATATGTGTACCAGTCAAGTGTCAAAAAATCAATTATGCCCGTCGTCCATTATTTTACAGTGGTCAAAAAGGGCGATGTCAGGTAAAGGCGAGTATCCCACTTCTCGAGTCGTCCCACCTCAAGTAATTTCGCCGATGCCACCCATCGTCCGTTTTTCAGTCACGTCAAAAAATGGACAATGGCTGGGTAAGTAACGCCCTTACCTTCTCGAGTCGTCCCACCTCTAGTAATTTTGCCGATGCCACCCATCGTCCGTTTTTCAGTCGTGTTGGAGTAATATGTGTACCAGTCAAGGTTAGTTTACTAGTCTAGTGTCGAAATCAATTATGCCCATCGTCCATTTTTTACTGGGGTCAAACATGGGGCGATGGCAGGTTACTCGAAGTATCCCACTTCTCGAGTCGTCCCACCTCAAGTCATTTCGCCGATGCCACCCATGTTGGGGGTAGTGTACTGTGAGTCAAGTGTCAACAAATCAATTATGCCCATCGTCCATTTTTTACAGGAGTCAAAAAAACGGACGACGGCAAGTTAGGAGAAACGTCCCTTTTCTCGTGTCGTCCCACCTAGAAAAATCACCAAGCATGTGCAGAACAGTCTTCGTCCCTTGTTAAGTTGAAAATTTCAGATATATTGTTCGGTGATGTGAGTTTATGATAAGGGGTCATCCTTTGTTTTAAGATGTCAGAAAATATGTGTTAGGGTTAGGGTTAGGTGCCCGGTACAAAATTTACACACTCTGTATACAAATTCCTATGTCGAATCAAAATTTTTCATTATTTTGCAGAGCTTGTTTGATGTTTTCCTGATATTTTTTGAACCCATAATTTGTTTCA
This sequence comes from Cyclotella cryptica, assembly GCA_013187285.1. Classification (NCBI taxonomy): domain Eukaryota; phylum Bacillariophyta; class Thalassiosirophyceae; order Thalassiosirales; family Thalassiosiraceae; genus Cyclotella; species Cyclotella cryptica. The sequence continues at coordinate 84,384 of JABMIG010000423.1, forward strand.
TAATTTTTATTTCTCGCACATCTCATGTTGTCCCTCTTTCTGACCAATGAAATTTTGACGATATTTCTGCCCGTCTTCATCAATTACGCCCATCGTCCATTTTTGGAGGGGTCAAAATAGGACCTTTACATTTGTGTTGGAGTATGTGTACCATTCACGTGTCAAAAAATCAATTATGCCCATCGTCCATTATTTTACCGTGGTCAAAAAAAGGACGATGTCAGGTAAGGCGAAGTATCCCACTTCTCGAGTCGTCCCACCTATAGAAAATAGCCATTTTGGAAAAAGGGCCGTTTCTTAGTAAATTTAACTAGTGCCCTTTTTTACCGCCCTTTTTTACCAGGCCGCCCTTTTTTACCAACAGATACTTTTACATATCACGTTAAGGTATAACATACATTTCTATGTTACAGTACCTTTTTTTCACATCATGGAGTTATGTGTTGTGGTAAAAAAGGGCACCACATCGTGTAATCACGTGTAAAAACGAGCTAGCATCATAAATACTTAGCCTATAATATATAATCCAACCATGGGCATTTTGATCTCCGCGATGAATGCGGCGAGTGGGGCGCATCGTCGAGATGAAGAGTTCAACGATGGGGGAGAGGGCGTCGTAGGCACGGAAGGAATTCCTCTTGGAGTGCTTTCCCCCCTCGCCCCTCCCGTGACGTCGAATGTTGTCCCTCGCGGGACGTCCCCACGCAGCCGCCATCACAGCCGTTGAATAATTCCTCTCGTCTCCTTGGGAATTGTGCTGTTTTCAACAGCCGTCATATCTCACATCATGTCCTCCCCGTCTATGTCAATATTCTGGCGCCGCGCGAAACAAAACAACAAGCCATCACGAGCGTCGACGTCAACCCCGCCAACAACTCCGTCGACGGCGTCGAATGTTGACGGAATGTCTGGAGAACTTCGCCGCTGCCCTCTTTGTCGACACTGAACTGAACGGGTCAACTTCCACCCCGATAACCAGGCCATCGACTGCGCACCCCCGGGAAAACATCCCTTTAGGTACGTTGACAACTTCTGCGCGGACGTTGCCCCGTCGAAGGGGAATTTGTAGACAAACACGCCGCCGATGTTGTCGTTTGTTCCCCCTCCTCCCGATCGATGATGTGTTTGTTTTGTATGGCTGTTGTTTTTGCAACAATGTCCTTGACAACGCGAGCAGACATTTGGATGTTGGGGGCGTTATATCCCACCATCCCCGCTCGTCAACACCGCCACCATTTTCAAAGATTCCCCTTGTTGAGAGAGGCGCCAGTCAAAGCAACGATGCCTCCGTCAAAAGGCGCCAGTGAAGACCAAGTTGATTCGACAACCAACCAATTTTTCAGTTCAATCAAACAATAGAAAGCATGGTCTCCTCTCTGCCACAGATTGCTCTGCTTCTCCCCCGCCAATTGTGATGTTGCCATAAACGAATATGGAAAGAAGACTAAGTAATCATTCAACAATTCACCATAGTTGTGCGGAAGAGTTTGAATGGCGGTTTGATATTCATTTTGCTTTTGCTTACAGTGTACATCGATAGGCTTAATGGTGGAAATTTATTAAAACCAATCCCAAGAGGACATGTCAAGTAATCCCTGCATAGAAAGTAGGAAAGAACAAATAATATAATCATGCCATTACAATAGTATCTACAATATAATTATGAATATAATATTGTATATTCCACAATACGACGAATAGAAGCAGAGCACAGGTTTGGCATTGGAAAATGGTGGTACTCATTTGTTTTTTAGGGGTTAGTCTATTGGAATGGTGGTTAAAAGGCGCAAAGATACAAATGTCTGGGTTTGTCTAATTGCTGGTAAATATGGATGTTGAGCGTGCCAAATCCCATTACTGACTGAAAAGTGTGTGTGTAAGCAATTGGGCTTGTCATAATGGATGTGTAGCAATTTAGTATCGAGATGTAACTTTATTAACAAGTCACACTGGTCTTCCATACAAGGTTGATCAAACAGTATTGTATCACATTAAAGACCATTGTTCCAATATTACAATATTTGTCTTGCAGTATTGTATAACATACATTACAGTAATCAATTATATTATTGTATTTCATACAATGAATGTTGGTTGACAAACAATGTCTCCGGAACATGCATTCGACATAGGCCATCAGTTTGTGGTGACACCGTAGCATTCCAAATTGTGTTTAATATTTTTGTATTCCATACTCCACTGTCAACCATTTTATTCAGTATGGTGTTGCATATTGTTGTATTCAATACGACATTGTTGCATCCACCCAACTAGGACAGTGGTAGTTATTTCAGTTTTTCATAGCATTGTATTCCATACACTATTGACGACCATTGTATTCAAGATGCTGTGGTACATCATTGTATTGTACACGCTATTGTGGCACATATCCAATATAGGCCATTAGGTTTAATACGGTTATGCATATCACTGTAATCCATATGCTATTTTACAACAATTGCGCTCAATACAGTGTTGCATACCACTGGATTCCATACACATTGGTTCGGAATCATCCCATGAGTTAGAAGGGCACCCCCTGATTTTGTTTTTGTTTTTATGCCCGGTACAAAGTTTACATACAGCCTGCATACTAATTCCTATGTCGAATCAAAAAAATTTCATTATTTTGCAGGCTTGTTTGATGTTTTCCTGATATTTTTGAACCCATTATTTGTTTCATAATTTTTATTTCTCGCACATCTCATGTTGTCCCCTCGTTCTGACCAATGAAAATTTTGACGATATTCCTGCCCGTCTTCATCAATTAAGCCCATCGTCCATTTTTTGGAGGTGTCAAAAATAGCACCATTTACATTTGTGTTGGAGTATGTGTACCAGTCAAGTGTCAAAAAATCAATTATGCCCATCGTCCTTTTTTTCGGTGGTCAAAAAAAATGACGATGGCAGGTAAGGCGAAGTATCCCATTTCTCGAGTTGTCCCACCTTAAGTCATTTCGCCGATCCTACCCATCGTCTGTTTTTCCGTCGTGTCAAAAAAATGGACGACGGCTGGGTAGGTAACGCTCTTACCTTGCACGTTGTGTTGGAGTATGTGTACCAGTCAAGTGTCAAAAATCAATTATGCCCATCGTCCATTTTTTTACAGGGGCCAAAAAGGACGATGGCAGGTAAGCGCGGTATCCCATTTCTCGAGTCGTCCAACCTCAAGTCATTTCGCCGATGCCACCCATAGACGTTTTTTCCGTCGTGTCAAAAAATGGACGATGGCTGGGTACGTAACGTCCTTACCTTTTATGTTGTGTTGGAGTATGTGTTCCAGTCAAGTGTTAAAAAATTTCAATTATGCCCATTGTTCATTTTTTACTGGGGTCAAAAATAGGGCGATGGCAGGAAAGGCGAGTATCCCATTTCTCGAGTCGTCCCACCTCAAGTAATTTTGCCGATGACACCCATCGTCCGTTTTCAGTCGTGTCAAAAATGGACGACGGCTGGGTAGGTAACGCTCTTACCTTGCACGTTGTGTTGGAGTATGTGTTCCAGTGAAGTGCCAACAAATCAATAATGCCCATCGTCCATTTTTTTACAGGGTCAAAAAGGACGATGGCAGGTAAGGCGAAGTATCCCATTTCTCGAGTCGTCCAACCTCAAGTCATTTCGCCGATGCCACCCATAGTCGGTTTTTCAGTCGTGCCCATCGTCCTTTTTTCAGTCGTGTCAAAAAAATGGACAACAGCTGGGTAGGTAAGGCCCTTTCCTTTTACGTTGTGTTGGAGTATGTGTACCAGTCAAGGTTAGTTTACTAGTCTAGTGTCGAAATCAATTATGCCCATCATTAATTTTTTACTGGGGTCAAAAATAGGACGGTGGCAGGTTAGGCGAAGTATCCCATTGCTCGAGTCGTCCCACATCAAGTCATTTCGCCGATGCCACCCATCGTCCGTTTCTTTGTTTGCGTAAAAAATGGACAATTGCAGGGTCGGTAACAGCTTTACCTTTAACGTTGTGTTGGGGGTAGTGTACTATGAGTCAATTGTCAACAAATCAATTATGCCCATCGTCCATTTTTTACAGGAGTCAAAAAAAACGGACGACGGCAAGTTAGGTGAAGCATCCCTTTTCTCGTGTCGTCCCACTTATTTGTTGTCGGCTTCAGCAGAGTCGTTGTCGGAGTCTGTGTTGTCATCCACATCTGCCATCGCAACTTCTCCATTAACGGATCTGGGCCAATTTGGGCGGTTTCTTACAATCACAGGACGTGGAAACAAGTCATCTTAGGGTTAGGGTTAGAAGGGTACCCCCAGATTTTTTTATGCCCGGTACAAAATTTACATACAGCCCGCATACTAATTCCTATGTCGAATCAAAAAATTTCATTATTTTGCAGAGATTGTTTGATGTATTCCTGATATTTTTTGAACCCATTTGTCTCATAATTTTTATGTCTCTTCAAGAAGTAGGGGTAACCCTAACGCACATCTCACGTTGTCCCCCATCGTTTGACCACAGAAAATGTTCACGATATTTCTGAAGTTTTCCATTTTTCAAGTCGTCTCACCTCAAGTAATTTCGCCGATGCCACCCATCGTCCGTTTTTCAGTCGAGTCAAAAAATGGACGATGGCTGGGTAGGTGACGCCTAACCTTTACGTTGTGTTGGTGTAATATGTGTACTAGTCAATTTGTCAAAAATAAATTATGCCCATCGTCCATTTTTTTACAGTGGTCAAAAAAAGGACGATGGCAGGTAAGGTGAAGTATCCCACTTATCGAGTCGTCCCACCTCAAGTAATTTCGCTGATGCCACCCATCGTCCGTTTTTCAGTCGCGTCAAAAAATGGGCGATGGCTGGGTAGGTGACGCCTTACCTTTTACGTTGTGTTGGTGTAATATGTGTACCAGTCAAGTGTCAAAAATCAATTAT